>KK502878.1:30949-47467 GCA_000688735.1 Glossina austeni | reverse complement strand
TATATATATATATATAGATATTTATATATTTATATGTATTTATATATGTATATGTGTGTGTGTGTATGTGTGTGTACATGTCATAAACAATAGTAAGAAACATGAAAAACAACAACAACAACAACAGCAACAATAACAAGTGAAAAACAGGCAAACACTTCTCCTATGAAACCCCCCGCTCTCTCTCACTCTCTCTCTCTCACTCTATCCCTCTCTTTCCCTCTAACCCTCTCTTTCTCTCTATCCCTCTCTCTATCCCTCTCTCTCACTCTGGCCTCTCTTCCTGCCATCCCCACCAAATCTTAATGAATTTTGCTATGAGAAACTATACAAAAACAAAGAAAAAAAATTTTTTTTTTTTTACTTTAATATCTTTAGAAGAAAATTCTTTTTTTTTTCGAATATAAAATGAAAGCAAATAAATTCCGGTTGCGAAAACTTTTTAGAAATAAATTCGAAAACCAAAACAAAAATATATAATTTCTAAATAATATTTAATTCAAAAAAACTTTTCTTTATTTTTATTTCTTTTTTAATAGCATTTCAATAATCATTTGTATGTAAAGCCAGACATATATAAAAAAAAGCAAGAGAAAAAAAATAAAGTAAATAAATAAATAAATAATTAAAAAAACTTAAATATTCGGTATTAATGAGAAAAAGGAAGAAAAAAACCTAAAAAAACAAGAAAGCAAAAAAAAACAAAATCAAATAAATTTAATAAAAAAAAAAACAAAAAAAAACGTATTTATCACTGACTTAAGGATGGAAAAAAATTTGAAAGAAAAAACAATTATTATGGAAAACCAAAAAAAAAAAAAACAAAAAAAATTAATAATGGAAAATAAAATTCTCAGAAAAAAAAGAAATACGTACACACGCACACACACATATACATACACATACATACAAACACACATATACAGATGAACACATACTCCCACACTCACAGATGTAATACATGAACAAAAAATGTCATTAACAAAATTAAGCTATAATATGTCATTTTTAATCGTAACAAAAATATTTTATTGAAATTATGTAAAATTTAAACAAAAACAACAAAGCAAAAAAAAAGAAGAAAACCAAAAAAAAAAAAAACAAAAAAACAAAAAAATGATAAGAAAGACAAACCAAACAACAACAAAAAGTATATTGTTTATTTTCATCTTGAAAAATAAAGTTTTAAAATCGTATAAAAATAGTAATAAAAGAAAGATTTTCAAAGCCTTTCATTTGAGAGAGTTAACGAACAAACCCATTATTAAAATTTTCGCTTCGCGACCATTAATAAGAGATTTCGACTTGTGACGGAGACTAGAAGAGAAATTGTTACTGCCCTGAAAATTCTTTCTTAAACGATCTTTTAAGAGATTAAAAAGAAGAGAGTTTTCACGATCTTCGAAAACCATTGCCTAAGGTCAGATCGATATAGTGGCCTTCGTGTCTACTATGTTGATAATGCCCTGCTAATACTTTTTAATTTTGATGATATTCGGAAATTAATGCCTAAGGTTCGCTCAATGGTATCCTCCGGGCCTGCTATGTTGATAATGACCTGATAATCCTTTCTTTGTCGGAATCTAAGGAGGATAAAAGAAAATAAATTTCATGGTGTTCGGATATTAGCGTCCACGGTTAACGCAACGGTGCCCCCCTGTCTCATTACACTGAAGTAAAAATTCTAACCTACATTCAAGTCCTAAATCATTTCAATTCACTCAAACTGATAGAGATGAAGGAGCTTACGATACTGTACTTGCGTCAATTGCGCCAACATTTCCACATTTCCTCTATGTTTGGACCAGATTGCTAATCGGTTTAATGTATATATGCCATACTCACTTTGAAGGCTTTAACTTTTCGGCCTCCAAGATGCCCATTACTTTTAGATCGAATATACAGACATTGCAAAATGTTTTTCTGGGTGGCAAAAAGCCGACTTGCTTCGTCGATGAGGAGTTGGATTGCAAAGTGTGTGGCTGGCCCATGGAAAGACAAAGGTTTTAATTGGGCCTCGCTCTCACCGGAGCGATAAACATGTTTGCAATTAGTGCTCGGGGGCAAATAGCGCCCAGAGTATTAGATAACGCGATTTTACTCCTACGTCATCGGTCACCGTGGAGTTAAGCCTTCTCGGCAGAAACCCCACGTTAAACTTCTAACAACGTCCGCCAGCTCAAGCAAACGTTTATCAATGCACAGAAGGAAGGTGAAGACACCTCAACAAGCTGCTTTCCTAACAGTGTCAGCGAACACTTTGAAACACCTTTGATAACAATTTAAAATAGACCTGACTTGCTCTTTACTACTTTTGCACCTTACATTACATCTTCATAAGCTTTTGTCAGAAGCTACACGGATACGCCATCAAGTTATCTTAGGAACTCTCATTCCCTTTACTCTGCCTTTAACTTCTCTTATTTCCCGAAAGGCGTTAAAAAGAATTTTTTATGGCGAAGAGAGAAGAGGTTCCCAACCAGAAGCTTTTGTCAGAAGCTACGCGAATACGCCATCAAATTATCTTTGGAACTCTCCTTCCCTTTACTCTGCCTTTAACTTCTCTTACTTCCCGAAAGCCATTAAAAAGGATTTTTTATGGCGAAGAGAGAAGAGGTTCCCAACCAGAAGCTTCTTTCAGAAGCTAAGCGGATTTGCCATCAAGTTATCTGTCTCTCTACTCTGCCCTTGGTTTCCACTGTGAAAGTGGTTTACAAGCTAGATTTTCATAAAATTAACTTACGAGTTTTTTTCTTTTCTTAACTCAGCGTCTTCTTCTTTCTTAACTCCTCTCACATATATTCGAAAGAAATCTACAGAAATACATTAACTAACTACATGGGCAAATCTGCCAAAAAAAAAAAAAAATAATGTATTAACCGCTTATGCATTCGAAATCGTAGGCAGCGCGTAGTAAAGCACTAGAGATAGATATGAATACAAGGGTATGGATGCTGCTGACATCGATGGCGGTACTGTGGATGACGGTCGTAATCCAAATAATGACGCCATGTAAAGAGGAAAGAAGATAACGAGTCAATTAGTAATTTTTTCTATTGAACGCGAACGCTACATACCTTGAAGCGGTGATATTAAAATGCCATTCCCGTGCTGCATAGTTGTTGCCATGTAAAGAGACATGCATCAGTTAATTAATGGTTATCTTTATTGATTTTTATACCCATCACCGAAGGATGAGGGGTCCAAATGTTTGCAAAGCCCAGAAGAAATCCCACAAAGCATATATGTTCTTGATCTTGATTGTCTTGTCTGTCTGTACGTCTGTGTAATGTCTTTTTTAAACATTCTCTCGACCGCAACTTCGACTTGAAATTTGGTAGATACTTTGGAAGTTCTTGCACTCAGTTTTGTATTGAAAACGGGTCAAATCGGTCGAAAGACAAGCCCAGAGCACCAAGTAAACTGAGAACACGTTTGTTTTTCAAGAAGAATGGAAAATTTGATTTTTTGCTCATTTGCTCAGAAACCATAGCAAATAAATGTAAAAACATTTGAACGCATATTTTGTGGCCGACAAAAATGGAAAAATTGCCCACGTCTGCACAATATTGTTGTGTGTAAGAATTTAATTAAACGCGCAGAAACAAGCTTCCGGAACCACATAAACAAATAAAACAAATTCTTGGCCAGATTCAAATTTGGAAAACATGTCCGCGCAGTCGTTTGTCCATCTGTCCGTTTGCGTAATTTTGTAATATTTGTCATAAGCACTCTCTCGAAACATTCTTCTGAAAATAAAGATATCGCCTAAAAATTTCCAAAAGCATTTTCAATCGATCTAAACTTATCAAAGTACACGCCTACAACGCCCACATGCCTATACGAGAATGGCTTTTTTAATTTAAAAATAGAAAAAATCAGCTGCACCCACTCCATGCTATAGAACCTAAAAAGTTCTGTTCTTTTACTTCTTTTGTCTTTCTTAGGATAACGGCGATGGGTATAAAGGATTCGGTTCCAACCGAATTTAATGTTATTAAATAAATATGTTAGCGTGTAATACAATTATAGTAAACATTACATACCTTCAACTTCTAATATGATGAACGGTCCATAATATTGCCAGGTGTAAATGAAAGGAAAGGAATGAAGGGAAGGAATGGAATGAAAGGAAGGAAAGGAAGGAAAGGAATGAAAGGAATGAAAGGAATTTATTCATAGATAGAATCAAAATGTTTTCAAAGATCAATATCACGAATACCTACTTGCCAACCGGAGCGAGCGATCTTCCACTGCGATACACATATACACATATGTAAATGTAAATTTATTAGAATACAATTATTCTTACAATAAATTAACAATTAACGCGAATACATACATAAGCGAGGAAGTGCGACGGGCGAACCTTCACTATCGGGTTGTAAATCTACAATTGTTCAAAGAATATAAGAAAAAATGTTTCTACAATCTACATATGCGAAGGCGTACATTTTGGTAATTCGAAATGATTCCAGATATAGTAGCCCTTCTCATCGGGATGAACCAAAATACATTTATCTAAATATTTTTTTTTTTTTTTTTGGCAAAAATAATTCTCTGCTCTTCAATACAATTCAAGCAATTGAGATAAAGCACATATATACATACCTTTTGGAGGTGAACCGTCCTTGTATGTATATTCGGAAATATAGTATCCATCCTTGTTATAATATATATGCTCGGTGCATACATCTTATGTATATTATGTAATAGTGAATAGTATATGAATAGATACCATAGATATAACAACATAACACACATACATACCATCACCTGTAATTATAGTTTGGCAAGACATATAGACATAGGTCTGCATTATAAAACTTAAGCGAACTATTACAAGATACATACCTTGAATGTTGTTCCCGTTAAACTGATAAAAGACTATTAATTTTTGAAAGGTATTTTAGAAATTCAACTATGGGGTATGGAATATAATAATCGAACTTGCTTGAATACTTACAAAGGTCACGTCTAGTAAGTTTACCATCTGTAAATTATGACATATATATATATATATATATATATATATAAATCATTTATCACGAATGCTTACGGTACCTGGTAATGCGCCATGATGCCATAGCAAATAGCCACCACAACTATCGGACTTTGTACACGGATCTATATTTTTTTCATTTTCTTTTGTTGTTGTTAGAAATAAGTAAACACATTACTGCGGGCCATGGATCACCATTAAATGCCCTACACCACTTCGTTTAATATAGTCATTCATATAACGCTTTATTTGGGAAGTGATATATGGGAAAAGTAGTTCAATCCAAATCATTTTCAATAGCATTTGTTTTTGGGAAATGGATGAGTGTTCGCGATGTAAAAAATTTTATTAAAATATCTCAAACATTGCTATTTGCCGATTCAACAACGGAATTCTTGGACGAATATCAGGTGGATGGACGAACAGACTGGCATGCTACCAACAGATATAATGGCTAACCAATTGACAAAATTATACCATGAAAGAAGGCAGCTTAGGAGAAAGCTCCCGGCCGAAGAAAGTATGTGCACATGGCAGAGAAGATGGGACGAGTCTGCACAGGCGCGCTAAACACATAAACTCATAAAGTGTGTGAAAAACTTAGTCACAAGACAGCAGTGTAAAACTGACTACTCTTTTACGCAAACGTTTAGCGGTCATGGTTGCTTCCGGCAACACCTTTATAATAGATTCGGCCACGATAATGATAATCTCTTTCGCCTTCAGCGTCTTGGCGGAACCCATTTCTCATATAAAAGAGACACAACTTAAGCTATTATTAGGGAACGAATTAACCCACAAAGCCTTATCGAAAGTATGACACTAGAGCGTTATTAATAACCCCGAGTTAAGAAGACCGAAACGTGCTCGCAGTAGTCTAAGGACAGTGACCTTCAGACGAGTACGTGTTGCGCCATAGCGCAGACCGTTCTCCCGAAACAATACTTAAGGGTAGTGAGAGGGTTTTAGTGGGTGCAACTCCCACACCGACTTGGACTTGAAGTTCTTTCATTCTTAAAGGAAAAAAAAAGGAAAACCACAGACCAGCTTCGATCTCTCAAGTCTTTCTGGGTAGCCTTGCATCACAAGTGGTGTAGAGTGCAAGAAATATATGCGGAAAAAATGCACATACCGTCTGAATCGTTTACGGAAGTATAATGTCCTTCACTGCCATCGTATCCTGGTTCCCAAGACGCGCAATCCTTAGCGGTAGGGGCTTTTCGGCAAAGGAAATTACAAACAAATCAAATTAAAGATGACAAATATCATGCAACGTGCGTGTGCATCAGTGTCATCAAAGTAATAAAAATCTATCTTACCATCACGAGACCAGCTATAGGATCCTTTGCTACCGTGAGGTCCGAGCAAAATACATTTATCTACATTTTTAGGCAAATAATTTTTGCATTTTTCATAACATAAACCAATAAGAACAAATACTTGCCTTTTGAAAGCTCCATGCTCGCAGAAGAGGTATAAACTCCATCTCTAGACTGAATCTCAAGGCTAATGCATTCTCCTCCCCCATCCATAGCTATATGTTGGCATATAAATTGAAAGCTTTTTACACGACACTCTAATTACCACAAATACTTACGAGCCGGCGTTCGTGTGGTTGTGTTCACTAAGTTATTTGAAATAGAAAATGTTTTTTATTTTTTTTTTTATTTCTTTTTTTTATGGTACATGAACGCGTCATTACAAATACATACATGCAACATATCCATGCTCCCAACGATAATAGCCGCCGGTACCATTTTGCCCAGGTTTCTCATTACCTGCATATCTAACGCAAGGGTCATCTACATTTTTTTGATAGAAAGACGATACATTTTTTGCAGTGTAACCAAAAGGTAAATCTGCTTCTGTGCGATAGATAGATAAGGGGCGCAATAACAAAACAAATAAAAAAAACAATTTTTTACAACGCATTAAGGCAAAATTTGTTTTACGCGGAGAAGTAGAGCCGCTTGAACTGTTTGTCTATCCATCTGTCCATCTGCCCTATTGTGCAGTATAAAAATATATATAAAAATATTTACTAAATCCGTAAGGTTCCTAAATAATACCAAGTCCAATTTTGAGTTTCTCGGTTTTAGGTGTACGATGTATGTTTTTGTTTTTTTTGTGGTTTAATTCATCTTAGCAAACTTATTGCATATTTTTTGGTGTAATATGCTTGTTCTTGCTTTTTTTTGGTGTAAGATGCTTGTTCGCAAGAAAAAAGATATCGCCTAAAAATATGCAAAAGTATTTGAATACCAACCAAACCGATCAGAGGGCACGCCTACAACGCCCACATGCCTATGCAGCAAATACATCCACTTTTATTATGAAAATAGAAAAAATCCTATGAAAATTTAGTTTTCGTTTTTTTAGGCTTTTTTAGGATAACGATGGCGGATATAGAAGATTCAGTCACGACCGAATATCATTTTCTTACTTGTTTTCTATTAGTCGTCGATTCCAGGACCATAAAACTGTCCTTCCAAGTTTAAATATTCCGTCTCCGAAAATTTGAAACTACAACCTGTATCTCCTGCAGCATGTGTCAAAGACCGCTCAGCTGTCTTAATCCGCTTAAGGTCAGCTGCAAGACAAAAAACGTATCATTGGGTATCGATGTCAATGTCCAAAGCTTCAATGATTTTGTCAATATTAGTCATACAAGTCATTAAAATTGCACACAGCAATGTCAGTCGCTGTGTCCAAGCCTTCTCCCTTACCGAAAACATATGTATCCTAGAAAGTTCAAAGCGTAAAAAGAGTTTCGCAAAACAATTCGCGCAAACAAAATAAATCGCATAAAACAATTCGAACAAAGTAAATCGCGCAAAACAATTCGCGCAAACAAAGTAAGCCGCGCAAAACAATTCGCGCAAACAAAGTAAGTCGCGTAAAACCCATCACTCAAAAAAAGAATACCGCACAAGAACAGGTTAAGCTGCATTTAACACGAAAATATATATACCCTGTGGAGTAGGCCCTTTATGCCAATTATATGAACCCTCTCTGCCATCATAACCAGGTTCCCAATCTGCGCAATATTCTGTAATTTTTGCGAGATGTATATTAAAAGCTTTTTCTTTATATGAAATACGAACACATTACCTTTGTCAAGACCCCAGATCTTTTTATGCTGGCCAGCTACATTTTTTTGAAAGATAAAAGTTTTTTTATAACATAAAAAAAAGAAGGTGAAAAGGAGGAGCAAAGAATTCACTTCATTATATATAAGTCTACTTACTGACCACAAACCTGTACTCGCTTCAGTGGCGCAGTAAAAGTTTATCAACCGTAGACTACACTTAAGTAAGGATTTAAAAGTATATTACAGGTTGAGTTTAGATTAAGAGAGGAAAGAGTCTTACGATCGAGATTGAGCAGAAGAAGAAGAAACTCCCTAAACTTTAAATAAAATATAATTTAAGTGTAGTTTAAATAAAGATAATACGAAGGTAAACGAAGCGAATAGACAGAGCTAACCGACGAACCGACATTATTGTGAATAAATTTTAATGAGTAGCCGAGTAAATAAAAATGGCGACAAGCTCGTGAGAGCTCAAGGGTTCAAAACTCAGTGCAGTAGTGTTTACTTTGGTCATAGCTATTGGACACACATCCACTAAGCTACGGTCGAGACCTCTCTCTTTCTTTCTTTCTTTCTGACCGTCACCGCGTTCCCCTAAATGATTGGTCATATATATAAAACAAAGAAAAGGAAAGATGACTAACAAGTTATTATAAGAAGGGAAAGAAATGCAGATAAATAGAAGAATTGAGAAGAAATCGTGAGACTATAAACTGAAGCATAGCTGTAGGTGATTATCAGGAAACAACTGTAGTGTTGACGAGACACTGGCCCGAAATAGTTAATAACAATATATAGAAGGGATCTGAACTGAGTAAAACTGGATGAATTGTGGGCAAATCGTTCTGTGAAGCATAGATGTTGTAGATGTAATGGCTTTTTAAAATAAAAAGAAATGGTCGAACAAGTGAACCGATCCGAGCAACAGCGTTCGTTCTTACGCCAGGCCACGTCGGGGCACCAAATCTCATGAAAATGTTTCAAAAATTGTGGCCTGCAGATTGAACACAAAAACACACGGACAGCTATCAGAAGGACGTACACACATTTAGATCTATTCAGAAATTATATAGGTATATATATACATGCTATAGATATAATAAAAACTGCGTTTATCTTAAGCCCTTCGGGATGTTGTTTACGTCCCCACAAACTCAACTCAATCCTCTGTACTCGCGGGAGGGGGGGATATAAAAATATTGCATGATACACAATGCAAATGCGTTGTGTTCCATGCTTTACTGGCGAACTAAAATACAACGCTTCATCCGCAATCGACAAAAAGAAAAAGGGCGAGTTTAAGGAAACCCTCTTTTAGGGAAGAAGTTTCGTCGTTTGCGGTAAATTCTCTTTCTTAGCGAACGAGGTCCCTACAAATGCCTATTTCCTTCTCCCCGGAGGCCTCTGGACTCCCCTCCTATACTACGCCATCATCAATTTTGCTCCCTCTTTTTTATAGATTCCTATCACTTTCGAGTAGAAAACCGGGCTCACCTGCTAAGATTATACATATAATGCATATCTCGCCGACTATTATATATATGTTTGCAAATGTATTGCAAGTGTTTTCATAATTATGTGATTAGAGCGAATACATACCGTATGATGCGTGAGTCCAAATGTAATGGCCTGTACTGTTCTGAGGTCCTGTTAAAGCGCAAGTATCTATAATTATTTAATAGATGCGCACCAATTTCTTGCAAAATGCCTCATCTACATACCTTCTCGAGGTGTTTCTCCACCTTCCGAAATATAATATCCATCGCTACTCGAAAACTTATACACCCAGCAGCTGTTTCGCATCAATCGGGAACGATTTACTACAGAGCAAAATTCATTACAATGCAATGCACTTAGATTGAATACGTACGACGTAGAAATCCATGACGCCAGATATAATATCCCGATTTGTCATGATCAGGTCTAACGCAAGGATCTGTATTTTTTATATAGAGATTACATAAAAATTTTTTAATAAAATACTTAACAATTTGGTTAGGGAAGACTTACCCTTCGGAGGTGTTCCCTTCTTATGTTCGTAGTGACCTTTCTTGCCATCGTATCCTGGCATCCAATCGGCACACTCTACACATTTTCTCAAAAAGATTTAATTTTTAAAATATGACATTAAGTATAAAGTTTTTATTAATTATTATAAATTATTATTAATTATAATGTGCAATTATTAGTTCGTATTAGGTGTACCAGAAAGTTCTGTCCGTCTTTAATATTCTGGTTTACTAAAATGGTTCGAAATAGTTTATGGACTTGCCTTTCCATACAATCTCTACTATTGTCAGAAAAGGATTTCGATCTGAAAGTAATCTTAACCGTATCGTCATCGATCAAAGATGATCGCCAAGAACGGAATTATCGGATAGATCGACAACACTTATTTGAAATTTTTCGAACCATCATACATACATACATATTCTGTCAGAAACTGTAACTTCACTAAAGTCTTTCTTTCAATAAATTTCTACACGCTTTTGTAGCATTCCCTTCAGGGGACATGAGTAGACGATCGCGTCTCACTTAATACTAAATTTTAGTTTTAGTTCATTTGCTAGACAAGTATTTATACATTTAGTGATAAAAAGAGAGAGACAGTCGGAACGCAGAAAACTCTCCGATAGACGTCTTAATTAATAATTATTAAGCTAAAAATAACAATAGTTAGTAATAACACTTTTTAGTAATTATCAATAATTAATTATAACTAAATAATAATTAATTAATTGAGATAATTAATTATAATTTATTTTCAATTAATTAGTTATTTAATTTAGAATTAATTAATTACATTTTATAATTAATTATACTTTGTTAATTATATTATATTTTTGTAATTATATTTTTTAATTATATTCTATAAGTAATTAATAATTAGTTCATTACAATTTAGACTTATATAATTGAGAAATGCATAATTAACAAATAAATTCATTATAATTTGTAATTAATGAATTAATTATATAATGAATTAACGCATTAGTTGCAATTTATTATTTATTTATTAATTATAATTAATTAACCAACTAATTTATTATAATAATACTAAAACCACTCAATTATTATAAATAATTAACTAATTGATTATAATTAATCAATTAAAAAACTAAACTAACTTACCAAAAAGATTTTTTGTAATTAACTAATTAATTAATTAGTTAATGAACTTAATTAATTAACTTAGTTCATTCACTTAACCGACTATTTATTATATTATTAATATATTATTAATTATTATAGTTAATTAGTTGGTCAATTATAAACTATAATTAATTAGTTGATTAATTATAGATTATAATTAATTAGTTAAAATTAAAAATGTAATTAATTAATTATAAAATATAATTGATTTTAATTAAATTAGTTAATAAATTAATTAATTAAAATATATACCTGAATCTTTTATATCTGACGTATGATCCCAGACATAATACCCTGTGGTACCAGCAGGCCCAACCATAATACATTGATTTGTTTTTACATCTAACCACAGATGTATATATATATATATATATATATATGTGTATATTTTATGCAATATCAAATAATTGGCATAAATACTACATACCTTCGGAAGGAAACCCACTAACCGAAAAATAGTGACCCATTCTGTTATCAATGCGAACGCTCCGACACGGATGCGTACCCGAACTTTGATCGTCATCTCGATAAGCATAACCGTCTACATTTGCATGGTAGATATGTGTTTTTTTTTTTTTCCTTTTTAACAAAATGTCCCGAATGGGAAGAATACATACTTTTCAGGTATCCGTGTAGCCAGACAAAATATCCGTTATCGTCATAGTCAGGTTTTATGCAGGGGTTAGGTCCTCCAAATAATACAAATACAAATTTTTGCAATAAAAACTTAATAATGGAGAATACATACCATCTGGAGGTGAACCCGTTAGGTAAATGTAACGACCGATGCCGTCATAGGGTGAAGGGGACCAATTCGCGCAATAATGTAAGCTACGACTTCCTATAAAGAATGTTACAATTTTTTTTTCATTACATAACACACACACATACCAAGAAAACTTACCATGACAGTTATTTTCAAGCAAAAATAAGAGAAATACCAGAGTTACTAGAGCCTGTAGACCAATGATTCCCATTTTATTTATTTATTTTTTATTTTATTTATTTTTTATTTTATTTATTTTTTTTTTTAATAATTTTAATATTTTTTAAATTATTCTTATTTTTCCAATGACGAATTTTCTAAAAACAGATATCATTAAATTTTTTCTTATATATATATATATATATATCCACGATCGGATTATTTAAATCGGGTAATGTATCAGATTATTTAGTTTTACTTCAATTTTAAAAATTGTATTATTTCACGTCAGACATTCGAAAATATGAAAATTTAAATCAATTTATTACAATTTCAATTTTTGTTCTTTGCTTTACAAAGTTTTTACTTATAAACTGACAGATGATACAGTGACGAGCAAACTTGGATACGTAATGTGTTTAAACAATTCCTATACTTATCGCAATACAACAAAAAATTTAATCCCCACTGTCTTCTAATGTCTTGCTATGGCGACGGGATTCTTTGGGGAATCTTCCATAGTGTCGGGACTCGTCTACGTACAGACTTTCTCACCGCTTAGTTAACTGTCTGTAGTGAGTCCAGCATAAAAACTCGTAGTTGTGGAGGAGGCTAAAGATAATGTAGTGTGATAAGTTGTCTGGGCTGATTACTTCTTCTTGCGCAATAAATCCAAGGAAGAAAGTATTTGGGTGCCTTCCCAGGAAGTATGGAATACAAGTGTGAATATAATGACATCCGTAATGGGGATCATTTTAAAGCGCTCTATAATAAAACTCATGGAGTCCTCAGGGGTCAGGTTATTCGGGTAAGCGGGAAAGGGTGATTGCATTGGTTAACACGGAATCATGTTTTGAAGCTTTCACTTGTATGTGCTTTGCAAGAAGCCTCAGTGGAAGCCAGTAGACACAAACATTGGTTTAATTTAACCCATGTGCGACCGCTTGGGTGCGTCCCTTTGTGGAGTACTCACGGTGGTTGTGATTAGCCCCAGTCCCGGTGGCATTAAATAGATAGAGGTGCTTGATAAGCCTCGCCCTGTCCAGGGGGCAAGATTTGGACAGTAACTTAACTTTCGTTTCGGGTATACTTCTCTTGAAATATGTCCACCTCTTTTGCAGGATTGTGTTGCAAGGCTGAACAATGCCCTAATTTATCTCATTAAGCCATCACCCAGCTGCAGACGTTAAAGTTGATTTCATCTGTCCTTTAATTGTCCACTAATCAAGTGGAATCATTTATGCAGCTTTCCATGTTTTTTCATTTATCTTCTCTAGACCTGACAGATTTTACACGTTTTGTGCACATAGACCCGCTCTGCATCAATTCGGATCCAAAGGGGAACAATTTCCCCTTTGAAGAAGAAAATGGAAGGAGACGGAAAATTTTCGATTGGATTTAAATCCGGGCTTCGCTTTGCCCATTTCAGAATTCGGAAATTATGCTCCTCCAATCATTTTATTACTATTTCTGCTGCGTCGCAGATTCTTGAAGAAAATTTGTCTGGAAAATGTCGAAGCAAGCTCCTTTTTTCATTATATCACCGATAGGCCGCCACGACCAAAGTTGTAAAATCAAAACGACAGCATCACAATTGTGTACCATAAGAAAATTTTGCTTCGAAACTAAAGAAAAAAACGGGTACCTTGACCTTGGTAAACGCTTAACGTTAACTTGAATATTATTAAAGTCTTAAAGCACTATAGCAGTACTTTTAAAGTCGAGAAAATAAAATAAGAAAACTAATTGAAACTATATATACATATATGTATGTGTATATTAGAATGAAGCTGAAGCCCCACCAAGCTTTATTAAGGTGCAAACAAAGAAATGGGTGTGCACACTGAACCTTTTTTGCTCAACAATTATCGGCAATTGATTTGCTTGCTCGCAGAAGAATAAGAAAAGACGGAAAATATAAATCGTATTTATTTCTTCTTCTTATATTTCTTTGGCTCTTTTTCTATTTTCCATAAACCTTCTTCTTACCATAGGTCGATTCCACTGTGTTGGTATTTATAGTTTTTAATGCGTTTAACTTCAACTCGCAGCTAGACCTCGTTTTAGTTACAATTTTAGAGTCGCGCAATGGTGTAACAGTGTAACAGTGACACTCTATTAGGCTAATATTTATATGCCATTTTACTTATTAATTTACAAATAGCGTCCTGAAATTTATTGATGATCATGTCCAAATATAGTAAGCTGTAGGATTAAGCAGATCCGAGCTTGTGTCGAAATGTTTATTTAACTAATTTCATACTTAAATGGTATTAATAGGGACGAAGAAATTCGACGTATATTTTACGTATCAAATGTACGGAATGCAAATACCGCAAACAAAAAAACTCCATAAAGCATACAACAAATTGTCAATGGCAAGAAGCGCCTTATCATAGTCTATATATTTAATTTAAATTGGATGAGAGATGAACACCTTGTCGTCGAACAGCGTGAATTTCTTATGAAGTCTTTGACGGTCGACCTTGTAATTAGCTTTAACCCATTTACCAAAGCTGAGCTTATAAAATGCGCGTATCGGAAAATGATATTTGAGAGGGTCCATCCCAATTCATTGTACGTATGCATTTAGAGGCGTTAAAACAAAGTTACATAACCGAATTCATTAAGCATTTTTACTAAATTATGATCACTAGGCTTCAAATTCTCTATGATTAACAGATCACAACCGCAGGCCGATAGCCATCCAAGCATCAGGCATAACATACGAAATTTTTTAGAACCATCTCGCACATATATATTCCAAGCGCATATACGTACGTTTTCTGGCCATGGAACATTAGTTGCCAGACTGCTCAATACTAAATTTTTCCCAACACCAACCGGACCCACCAATGCTAAAACATTCAGATCTTTTCCATTACGTAGAGCGACTTCGAGTTGCTGTAGAACTCATATCTTGATGTATAATATTCTCTCCTCGTATATTCTTCAATATTTTTCCCGGATCAAACCATTCATCTGAATCGCAATAATTGCATGGATATTCATATTTTAGCCTTTTCAGCGTGTATCCTTTTACTAATTTCTGCAACTTTTCTTTTTTACTTCCTTTTTTTTATATCTATATATATATCTAATTTATATGTTTATGTTGTTAATCTATATATTCTTTCATAAAATTTGAAATTTGAGTTTAAAAGCCAATTGAAAGAAGCTTCTAACCAAAAATTGTAAACTAGACTCATAAGTGAATTATTATCAAAGCTGCCACGAGGACAGAATTTTATGACACATAAGGGCCTCAATGCAATGTGCAAATTAATGACAGATGTTAACTGAGAAATGTTGGTGTGACTACAAAATTCTTTGTCTGAACCTTAATAAAATTAATGATTAGTTTTGGTTATAGTTTTTTTTTTTTCTTTGCTTTATTAATTTTATTCATAAATCCACAAGTCTATTATAATTCACATAAATAATTCTAAACACAGGGTTGTTCAAATATGAAAAATGAAGAAGAAATATCGTAGTATGTAGACATTTAGTGCAAACATGCATTTAGCAGAATCTCCAGCCTGAAGCGTCCAAATAGATGCTATGAGGGTTAGCTAGAGAGAAGTTTTCTAGATTTCCTCCCTTTGGAGAGCAATTTCTACCTATGTGATCACACAAAAACTTGGATTTGTAGAACAAAATTTTCAACACAAATAAAGATGATGATGACGATGAAAATATAGATAACTACTTTTTTTTTATTATATATATTCATTTCGTATCTTTACTATGGTATCAAATGTTTTCTTTCAAAAGAGAAAATCGTGAAATTTCTCTTTAACTAATTTCTTGACATTACGTTAATTAGTTATGGGGTGGAGATTGAAAATGAAAAATGGAATTGAAACGAAATGTTTGGTCTTTTAGTTTATAAAGATAACATACTTTTTTTTTTCTTATATATTTTACAAGCTATAGCTTTGATTTATACGTTAAAAATTTTCTCACTTGTTTAAATTCTCTTCTTGTGTATAGGAAACAATTGTGAAATTTCTTTTTTTCAGTTTTTTATTTTCTTGCTAATAGTTTTACAATTTTGCGTGAATGAAATGGGTGTGATTGAAAATTTGGTTGATTGTGCAGCTTGTTCTCGTAAGCAGGTGAAGAAGAATGATAGCTCATTTTATTGAATGAAACAACAACAATTTAATCTATTTTATTGAAATTTTATCTTGTAGGGCCGAAAGCCCAAAGCTAAACTTAATGAGCCAGTTCCGATTGTCCCTTGCCCAGCTAAAAAAAAAACGAGTTGCAAAAGATCAACAGACATGTTTTTTCATTTATCAGTATCTGTTTTAATTTGGGCTATTATCGTAATGGGAATATTAC
>KK502878.1:0-18303 GCA_000688735.1 Glossina austeni | reverse complement strand
CTTCTGATTGCATAAATGAAGCTATCGGGTTAACATATACTCAGTTCGATAATTTTCAAAGTGTCATAAAAAAATTCTTTGCTTATATGTTGGCCTATATAGGGGGAACGATTGCCTTAGTGCATTGCTGCTAAGCTCTGTCAGGCCTTCCGTGCTTTATAATACTTCGGCGGAGGAACAGCATCCGAATGCATTTTGATGGCCATTTTCTTTTTTTTGTTTCTAACATTCGGCCCAACATCATGAGTTATTTTTGATAGTCTGCTGCAAATATTCGCTTCATCCAGAGTTGCTTGTAGTTCATCATTTTGAAAGTAACTATTCAGCAGTTCATTAGACTTTCGACACAACAACATTTCAATAATAACTCAACTTGCAAGGCAAACCTATTGGGTATTGATTTTTTTTCTTTTTTTTATTCTTTTTTCGACTAAGTAAGTGGACACAAAATTCCTGCATTTATGCCAGTTTTCATATATTAAATGAAATTTTCATTTTTCTTTCTCCTGCAATTTGTTCCCCGGGCCTTTCTCTCTCACTTATTCTTCATTCCATGCAAACGATTTTTTTCCCCTCAATCGTTATCCTCTGTTCAATTTTGTTGAAACAACAGAAGACAAAGGACAATATTTCATAAATGAGAAAAAAGACGAAACAAATGAAACGCAAACTTGTTATCCTCAATAGATTTGCAAGTATGAGAAAAGGGAAACAAATGCATCAACATATTGCCGGCATATACCAACGAACCAAAAAATCTTCAGAAATTTTAATTTATTTTATTAGTTAAGCTTTACGCTAAAGACGAGTTTTTGCCAACAACTGTACGCAGTGCTGAATAATGCCAAAAATATTACGTAAGCAATATTTCGATTAAAAACTTGAAAGCTTTCATAATGGACTCGAAGTCATAAGTAAAATTTTCGATAAACTTGGAAAAACTTTTCCAACAAAGTACAAAACTGAATTAGCCCGATATGTGTGTATAGTAAATGGAGCTGGGAGTTGAATTAAACCCTTGGATGAAATTCAACCCAAAAGAGGAATCTTTTCATTTTATATTCTAATACCTCAAGAGTTCGTACGTTAAAGGGGTTCAAGGATTTGAATACTGAATCGATAAAATTGTAACGCATTCGAATCGAAATAATGAGTTGATGAGATTCTTCTAATATACATGTGAAAGGCCTTCGAAGACTTAACTGTGGTCACCGATGAAAGCCTTTCCTTTCTTTAATACCTTCGAAAACTTAACCGTAGTCCTCGATGAAAGTCTTTCCTTTCTTTAATTTTAGTTTTAGGCAAGCTTTCCATTATCTGATAAATCAAAACAAACCATAGCACTGTACCTGAACCCCTAGAAAAATTAACTCCGCCCAAAACATATGCGAAATGCCTTCGAAGACTTAGCTGTAGTCCTCGATGAAAGCCTTCTTTTTCTTTAATTTCAGTTTTAGGCAAGATTTCCGATATGTGATAAGCGAACGAAGGGTTTAGTGCCTGAACCCTTACAAAGGGCACAATTTATTTAGCATTTACTGAGTTGAATTGCTGAAGTTTTCCTAACCATGTCTAGATTTTTTTGAAGGTATTCACAGGCTTGGATTGATGTCTGAATAAATTTCAAAAGCTTTTCGGACCAAAGGAACCGATCTTGTGCCTACAGTGTAGAATTTTTATTACATTAAATAATAGTTAAGTAATGCCAGCCGATGAGCGTAAACCTTTAATCTTAACAAAGTTAACTGCGACAGAAATACTTAACAGTGAGACAATGTAAAATATTGCTAACCGGTAACAGAAAATTTTATTTATTTATTTTTTTTTTTGCAATCGTTAATACTGATTTTAAGCTGCTAGTAACGCTAAGCTACTACTGCTACTACTATTTCTGCTGCTGCTATTATAACTACTACTGCTACTACTACTATTGTTGCGACTACTACTACTACTACAATACTACTCTTACTACTACTACTACTATTACTATTACTAATTCTACTATTACTACTACTACTACTATTACTATTTCTACTACTACTGCTACTGCTATTACTATTGTTACTACTAGTACTACTGCTATTACTATTGCTACTGCTATTACTACTGCTACTACTGCTACTGTTGTTATTACAAATGTTACTATTATTACTGCTATTACTACTACTATTACTGCTATTACTATTGCTACATCTGTTTCTACTGCTATTACTATTGCTACTACTGTTTCTACTGCCATTACTACTAAGGCATTAAAACCCTTTTACAGAATCCGTGCAAAGATATCCTCCCAAGAAAAATGGAAAGATTCTTTCAAATTTCAACTAATTTTTTAAAATTTATCTATAAAAAAATTCTCCACAGTAAAGTTAAGTAAAGTTGAGCTTTGACAATAGAAAGTTTGCTAGACGTTAAGAATATATTTTTAAGAGAAAGTCAACAATAACTTAAGTGTTTATACGAAACATAAGTTGACATCAAGAGTTGTTAGTTCAAACAAAGAAAACGTAAATTAATTTTAGCACTAGAGACTTAAGCGTACCTACTCTCATTCATTATATGTTATAATAATAGAATGAAACGTAATAGCAATAATGATAATATAGTTGCAAATGTACACTGAACGGTTGAATGGTTGAACGAATGCATTCAATGTTTCTGTTGACAATGCCATTAACTCTGGTCAATAAATTACATTAAAGGGAAGACTGTGTTAAAAGGTTGAGTGAGACTTGGAGTGAGAGAGACACACAAACAGTAGACAAAATTTTGTGATGAAAACTTCTCAACAATTTAAAGACAAAGGTTTAGAGGAAAAACAAACGAATAAACACAATGAAGTTACAAATAAGTCTAACCGAATTTCCAACACCTACTACTGCCAGCATCTACCTACCCACTTACTTGTAGTTTGGAAATTATTAGCTGAGTTTAAATCGACTAACTCTATATTTTAGATTTATTGCAAGTAAAATCACCCTACACCATTTCCTTAATACAGTTATTTATATAACGACTTTTCAAATTAAGGCCTTTTATAGGAAGTTGTCGAAAAACTGATCCGATGCGAGCCATTTTCACTAGAATTCGTCCTGGGATTAGAGCATGTCGGTGTATAACATTTCATCAAAATGTCTCAAAAATTGCGGTCTGCAGCTGTATGAGTAGATATTAGACGAACAGACGGACATGCGTATACACAGAGGGGCAAGCTTCGATCAATTCAAAAAATCATTGCGAATCGATCGGTAATTTGTTTCTAATACCATGAAAAAAAGGACCAGACGGACGTACAAGCTTAGATCAATTCAGAAAGTGAATCGATCGCTACAATAAAAACGGGAACTATCTCAAGTCCTTGTGGGTGTTGCATACATCCGCAGAGTCATAATACGTCCTTGTGCCCGAATGATGTACGGAGCAATAAAACTACTAAAAATATGATAGTCGAGCAAAGCCGACCATTACATATCCTAATACAAATCTAGGCATGCTTTCCATGGTAGCGGGCCCAAATCGTGAACTGAGACGACCCAAGACATAAACTGACGTACTTCAAATCTAACAAATTTAATCTTCTTATCAAAGATTTTGTAATACTTCACCCATTGTCGATGTAAAATATCAAAAATGGGGCTATACAAGAGAACTTTCATACGATAGATAGATGGAGTTAAAAAAGTAGATCTACGTTCGCAGAATTTAGTGCAGTTAATGTTTATGGCAAACTACTATTACGGATAAGTTTTTACTGTAAAATATTGGAAACTAGGCCTTGCTGTCATACAAAGGCTTATCGTTCGCAGAGACGGTATAAGGAACGGTTTAAAAATTGAAACTTTTTTTTATATAACGGCTTTTGTTGCAATGTAGCGGCTTTCGTTCCACTTTTAATTGTTTTCGGGCAAAAAAGTTCAAAACGCTTGAGCATACGATTCTGAAAGTTTTTCACTACGGGTGTTGCTTACATCCTTCCTTGTACCACAACTGTTGTAGATTATGAAAGGGTTATCCACCATATAATGCACTTCTATAGAGACCTTTCCAATTGCTATGGTAAAGTCTTTATGGCGTTGCCATGGAACTTCTGAGATTTCTGGGTGAAAACTAAACTAAATGACTTTTTTAGGTCTTATTTCAAAGTCAATTTCAAAAGATATTAGTAAAGAGAACGGAATACATGATAGCTGGACTTCTCTGGTTATTTGAAGACATACATAGTCAAGTTTTTGAGAATTTTAGTTCATTTTTAAAATCCAATTACTTTCGATTGAGTGAGCAGATGTCACGTTGTTTATCTATTTTAAGTGTCTGCATAATGTTACATTTCACACGCACTATAGCATGACTTGGTATGATTAGTGTCTCAACGATTTTGAAACTCTAACATCATCGATTGAGAAAAAATTCTTCGAATGTTTTGCTTTACCGCTTACATATATTGTTTAGAGTCTTCGATGGATATTTCAAGGGCAGGAAGAAATTTGATTTTTATCGGTATACACCCATAGATAAATCATTGACTCTCACTGCTTCAAGCAGTATGTAAATATCGCCAAGCATTTTGTTTGTTTGTTTATTGTGGGCATGTCAATAAATCGACTGGAATTCATTTCCAAGCTAACCCTGGCTCTAGGAAGTAATCATCTTATAATCTAGGGAAAAATCTCTTATAGATCGTTATTTAAAGTTTCAATTGAACTGGTCGTCTTTGGTCTTTGGTTCCACATCTTCCTAGTTTCAATTCGACCATCCATATATTTGTATTGTTAGCTGGTATCTTCTTTTTGTTCTTTTTTGTAGAATGAAACCGTCTCACCGGCTTGATATCATCTATTCGTTAACCTTGAAGTATAATTTAAGTTATGTATGCTAGTAAACCAAATAGAAGGGCAAAGCATTCAACGATTTGAAATACTGCAATTAAAAATCGGATCACGATTTACTAAATACTGCTACCCGACTGCTCTTCTCTACCCGGAATATTAGGGAAAAGTATGTAAGGCAGCACTGAAAAGACACTGTGTTTAATCAGGTAAAGAATGTGAAGATAAGTTTGAGTTGAACTAGCAAAGACACCTACCAAGCCCCCTTAACTCTGAACTCTGTAAACCTGTCCTAACAAAGCCCTCTTAAATACTTACTAGGATTAAGATAGGGTTGAACTTGAAGACCCTATTCTGTCGAAATTAGGAATCGTAAAGTATTTTTGTGGCCACCTCATGAGTCTGTCTACATGTGAAAATAGCTTTTAAACAAATCCAACAAAGTCAAATTCTATTTTATGGAACTATTTTCATCCAATATTTGAAACTTGGTATACTTAGCATAAGCCGACTGTCGATGGAAATATGATCAGATTCAAAACTCTGGTGTGGCCAAGCCAAAAAAATCACGTGAATCAACCGCAAATTCAACTTTTACTTTTCGAAATTATTTTGAAATTTTTGAAATTTGGAAAACTTTTGAAATTTGCTAAAAATAGTTTTGGAAATCCGAATTTGAATTTGTTTAGCTTGTTTTGTGTAGATCCATATAGTATCCACAAAAATATTTTACGTTTCCCGATTTGGACGGAGTAGGCCTTTTTGAGTCCAAGCATATCTTAATGCTAAATACTTTACAGAACTATGTCAGGGCATTTACAGAGCTCTGTTATGTTTGTGATTCGCTTGATACAGACGAATATTATTGGAATGTTGGAGTAGGCTTTTCAAGTCCAACTTAATCTCAAATACTTAACAGAGTTTTGTTGGGGCATTTACGGAGCTCTGTTAAAATGCTTATTCGGAGCCTTTCCTAGTTGTAATAAATTCGAACATATCTTCACAGGCTTCAACAGGCTTTTCTTAAAAAAAAAAAATAAAAATAAATAAAACTAATTAAGGTTAATATGTATAAAAAATTTAGACTTAATTTTAATTTAATTAATCTATGACCAGCACCATACTCACACGCGTCAAGGACACGGTCCACAGCGGCTGATCAAAAAAAAAAAAAAGAAGAAATTTCTGATAGCGTCTGGGTGAACGTATATGGTTCCATTAAATATTAATTTTAAGGTCTCAAGTAATGTATGGAACGGATCAGAATTTATAGTTTCTTGCCTTTGTTGGCCCTCGTGGACGTAACCGTGATGCAATTTTTAAATTATGTTCAGCTTTCTATACCAATTCAAGCGTGACGGCGAATGTTACAAGAAAGGAAGGAAGACGGACCGACGCTTCTTAGAAACTTACACCGATTACTAAGGCATCTATTTGATGCAATGACTGACGATTGTTCGTTGGCCTTCATTCCGCCGTGCTGAGTGTAGACGGAACATGGGCGTGGCATTTAAAAGTCTTTACAAGCAGTTTATTAAGGAAATGAATTGAATTCTTTAACAATTTTCCGATACGCGTTTTAGTTTTTTCACTCACATGATTGGAATTTTGCTTGAATGTAAAATAATTTATTTTTATAAATTCCTGCTGCATTTAATTGCTTTATGGGAAAAGTTTATGAAAAGCATTTCCGCTTTTCCTCATACGAAATGAATGCAAGTTTTTTCTACGTCTTTGAAAAAATTTGTATTTGTTTTTGTTTTTGTTTTATATAAATGTCTGCCAATATTATTTTATTGATTTATTTTTCTCTCCTTTTTACTACATTTTTGCATAGTAGTTATGATCGGTGTATAGGAAAAGTAAATGTCTGTATCCTGCTGTTGTCCTTGCGCAACAAAAAAAAAAAAACAAAAAAAACATAAGTAAATAAATAAAAGAATGCTTCCATCATCATATACGTGCACATATGTAAGCTTTTGTTCTGACTGCTGCTGTTGCTGTTGCTGTTGCTGTTGCTGTTGCTGTTGCTGTTGCGTGATGCCGCCGTCATATGAATTGGAAAGCATGTCAAGCATATTTAATACAACCATCGAAGAATTTTTGAGAGCGCTTTCTATTGCATGGCATAACGTCACTGTGGTAAAGTACTTTTACCGTTCTAGTCGTCGTCGTGCTGTTTGTGGGTGGGGTATTTGTGGGGGGTGGCAGGGAAGATTTTGTGTTTTTGCTTGCATTACATTTTTTGTCTCGGCATTGTCATATTATTTACTTAATGTTGTACTACAAAGCTGGCGTCAGCCGGTTACCATATATATAAATATGTATAAATTTTTATACGCATACACTTTTTGTAATAGCATTGAAATAAATGGCCCGAGACAAGCAGATTGAAGTGATTTTTTCTTTTTAATAATGCATAGCAAGAAATTCTTCTTTACCTTTTATTTCTTTCTCTCTCTGTCTCTTTCACTCTCTCACTCTCTCTTTCTGCATAAAAGGTAATGTAATTCTTATAAATTTGCATATTTGATGTGTGAAAACCATTCCAGCTACAGCTTGCATGTGCTGATATTTTATTATAATTATATGCGATAGGAGTGGAAGGTATAGTAGTTTACGTATAGAAAGAAGTTTTATATAAAAACTATAATAATTTATATGAACCATCAGGAGAGTAAGAATAAAAAGAAGAAGAAGAAGAATATTGCCTTGAAAGAAATAATCACTAATTTTTTTTGAGAAAATGACGCCGTACTTCTTGGCGTGGAAGGCATTATTGTAATGCATTTCGCTTAACGCAATTAGAGAGTCAGCGGCAAATATTTACAAGTAAAAGTACAAGTTTATTACAAAGAACTAATTGGATTAAAGAGTTTCAAGTAAACAATAAGCTAACAGGCCATGAGCAGCCGCGAGTACCGTGTCAATGTTCGCGGGTTCAAATCTCAGTGCGATACACCAACTTTGGTCGTAGCTATAGTGAGTTGGCAGTTGGTAAAGGCCACAAGGGCACACGGTCTCACGGCTGCCGGCAATCTACTATCCCTTTCACTTTCCTCTGTTCTTTCCGCCCGTCATTGCATTGCAGACACGAGTGCGAGACATTTTTTGATTGCTTGGATTACTTGCAGAAAAAAAACTAAACAGAAAGATATTTAGGATGTTAAGCACTGTCTTTCCGTCCATCCGCCAATATTCGCTACAAGATGTCAAGCATCAAAAAGCTTAGCGTAAAATTTACTCTGCTCGCAGGACACAGTGAACGCACAGTTGGTAAAGGCATAACATTTTCCACTTGGGCGCACGCCTTCTAGACCGCGGCTCTCTATCTCTTCCTGCTGACCGTCACCATGTTACACATATAGTGGTCATCCTCTGAGTGACCGGCCCTATTAAAGAAAAAACAAACAATTTCAAAAACACTGTAGTGGAACAGGGACCACCATTGAATACCATACATCACTTCGTTCAACACAGTTATTCATATAATGACTTTTCACAATAGGGCCTTATATAGAAAGCGATCACAAAAGCGATCCGGTTGGAACCATTTTTAATAGTTTTCATTCTTGAGCCAAAAGATGTCGATGCACAATATTTCGTCAAAATACCTCAAAATTTGCGATCTGTAAGTTGGACATAGGAAATACTTTAACACTTTCGATCTGTAAGTCTGTAAAGCAAGACGGACATACAAGCTTTGTAGCGATTTACTAAGTAATTCTAAATCGATGGGTATAATAAAAGTTGGGTCTATCTCAAGTCCTTCTGAATGTTGCATACGTTCGCGCAAACTTCATGTATTCTTGTGGAGTAGGGTGTAATTATTCAATGTGGGACGAGTGTTACGAAAATGTGTCACTAGTATCAAGGCGTTATAGGTATCATAACGATAAGGCGTAGATGGAAACACTATTAAGTTGATGGTACTGGGTTGGCACCCAAGTGCTCGAAGGTTGCCATCTCCTGTTTGTTTACAATGATTTTAATAAAAGTTATAGTAATCCAATCACAATCCAATATAGTTACCCACAACGGTCGACTTTTTTCGACAAATCATTGCCTCTGATAAGCTTACAAAGCATTATCGCTTGCCTGCTGGTTGGAATTGAAATTCAAAACTACACAAACCCCACGCAAAGAAGGTCATAGCCTTTCTAGGTACGACGGCAACACACGGTACAGACTTATTAAAATCAACTTTATTAAGGATACACACTTCTCGCAGTAATGCGATCATGTTTTTTTCTGCTAGTCTACACAATGCTTAACTCATAGTGATGATTTCTCTATGACAACTCGCGTAGGGAGATGAAGAAGGGCTATCGAATGACCCAACAATTCTAATTCAAAGTAAAATTAACTCAATCCTTTCTACCTGGCAATACTCTTGGACAAGTACCTCACATTAATCTTCTTTTTTCACACTTTCGAATTCTTGCCTCTGTTCATGTAACGGGCGACCGTTCGCTTCTCTCGGTCCTAGCATATTCTTGGAGATGCAAAACAAGTAAAAAAACACTTCACAGTCTTCCGTTGCCGAAATGAAGGTTCCTTGCTGTTTTCCTCTTACCACGCGTCGCCTCTCTCATTCGTGGTATGCTCTCACTTTCTCTCCCCTCCCTCCCTCTGTCTCTCCGTCCCTTTCTCTCTGCGTCCCTTTCTCTCTCCCTCCCTCTCTCTCTCTGTCTCTCCCTATCTCTCTCTCTTCCTATCTCTCTCTCTTCCTATCTCTCTCTCTTCCTATCTCTCTCTCTCTCTCCCTATCTCTCTCTCTCTCTCCCTATCTCTCTCTCTCTCTCCCTATCTCTCTCTCTGCCTCTCCCTATCTCTCTCTCTCTCTCTCTCTCTTTATCCTTCCTGGTATATTCTTGAAGATGGCGAAAGTGTAACTAGACATAATGGTAGGGATTACTTCACATCCTCTTTAAACGATTGAATCTTTGGTTTTCTGTGCAGAATGTCTCATCGGTCGGTACACGCTTTCTCTATTCAGATAACTTAAATCGGCCCTCTTCAATCGCGCTTGATTTTGAACAAAGCGAAATTTTTAAAGCAAAATTTCTCCCTACTGACCATACCAGCGGCGACAACCTCACCTTCTTTTTTTTTTTTTTTTTTTTTTTTAATATAAGCGATAGCTTATGGCACGCGTGACGGTTAGAAAGAGAAAGGCTCCGATAGCAGGGGCAGCCTTGTGTGCATGAGCGCGTGCCCAAATGGTAAATGTTGCTTCTTTTACCGATAGCGATACTAGTCAGAATCTAGTACAGAGTGAGTATAAGTTCAAAATTTAATTATAGGCATTGTGAGGAAGTCTTTCAGATTTTCATAAGTATTCAACGATCAAACGTACATAAAAAGCTAGTGAAAGCTAAACGTTGTATCTTCTCAATAACAAGTTTTTTTTTGCATTTTTGTACCCTACAACACGTGTGGTATAAGGGCATATTAAGTTTGTGCGTTTGTGTGCGTGTAACGTCTAGAAGGACTTGAGATTGATTGAGCTTGTTTTTATTAAACCGATCAATTCAGAATTACCTCTGAATCAATTTAAGCTTGTCTGTGCTTCTGTATGGAACTAAGGAAAAAATCGTACATAATTCTATGATAACACATGACTGTGTAACTAGCTAGTTGCTACACTTTTGCGTATATGTATATTTTTTTAATTTTTTATTTAAGTCTTTACTTGTGATTTTTATACTCCTTCCATACCACTTGTGGTTCAAGAGTACATTAAGCTTGGGGGCTGTGTACAACACTCGGAACGACTTGAAATGAATCCACGATGGATGTAGAATTACTTTCTTAATTGGTGTAAGCTTGTCTGTGCTGGTGTCCGTCTTGTTTTGTTCTATTAGGTTATATTAAGTATGGGCGGAAGTATACAACACCCGGAAGGACTTGAGGTGAATCCACGATGGATGCAGATTTACTTTCTAACGCAATCTAAGTTCGTCTGTTCCTATATACGTCTTGTTTTCTTCTGTTCAACCAACAAGCCGCAATGTTTGAGATATTGATGCTAAAATTTGATATACTGACGCATTTGGACCAAGGACGAACAGGACCACCTACCTTTTTATGAAAAGTCGTTATATGAATAGCTGTAGAGTGGTGGGCCCTGACCAACTACTTTTAACTGTTTACTTTACGTTACTTTACGTGAGAACGAAAAAGTCTTTAACGTTTTTTTTTTTTTTTTTGTTTTGTATGGGCTTACATGTCGCTTATGTAAATGTATGTGAGAGGAAATGTTACGCATACAAATTGTTTTATAATTTGCTTGTTGAATAACAAACGCAGTCCATTCCACTCCGGTCTAATAACATACATGATTTGCTGCAGCCGATTGCTTTGTTAGAGTGACACGCCTGCGTTGAATTGTAAATGCGAATACTTGGCGAAAAACAAAGAATAGAAAAAAATCATTCAAAAAGGGAAATAAATACAATTAACTTTTTAAGTTTTTTTCCCTTCTTTTTTTTTTAGAAGTACTGGTAACTCCCACTGAACGCAAAAAAAAAAAAAGAATCAAAATGTAAATTAAATAATTTCCTCTCTGAAAGGGATTTTATTTAATAAGGGACAAGCTGACAAGTATTGAAGTAAACGTTGCCGATTTTAAATTACTTCCGTTTTTGAACTATTTTTGAATTCCAATCAGAAAACATATCTTGAATTCGTTTTATTGTAAGGAAACAAAACGCCGATCTATTTCCGGACTGGTTTAACGGTCGCCAGTGTTTCTTTCCCAAAGCAAAGTACGGCATCTCGCGGTAAATATCGACCTTATACGAATGACAGGTTAACCTAGAAATATAAGCTCGAGTATAATGCCTTATAAATATCGACCTCTTATCGTGATCTCTTTAGACCTATTGTTACGAATTCGATTCGTGTCGCTAGATCGTGGTTTCTCTAAGAAAAATACACTTCCACGTTTTCATTTCCAGGTTTGATTTACTTAAGTGTAGGATTATTCACAATTTATTTTTGACAATACTCTCGGCTTATCAACTCAAATATTCTCTTTCGACTAACAATGCCTTCCGCAAATATTCTATTCATACACATTTTTACAAGCGTGTTACTATTACCTGAGTTCATGGCTTCATTTTTAATTCGTTAGCCTGCTTTTCCGTTAATCTTTTTCGTCGGCCGGCCGGTGCATGACGCGCCGCGAATGTGCAATTGGGTTTTCCCTGTCTAGGGAATTTATTTTGTGGGAAAATTCATTAGGTGGAATGAACTGGATTTGGGATTTCCGTAACACTATCTTTTGTAAAGCAGACAAGTGTAGGAAGTTATTTAGCTATCTAACGGTATCTTATAATTAGCGAAGGAATTGCCTTGTAAAAGTAGCGAAAGAACTATCATCACTACGATGACAGTCCGGTGAGAAACATAGGCCCATCATCCTCGTTGTTTCCTCACTCAATCGGCCACTGCATAAAGTTATTTAAGATTACTTAAGTATCGCCACAATGGACGTCCAGATTAATCATTAAATTTACATTATTATATATGATCATATTTGATCCTTTCATGACTCGAATTATGTTATGACCTCGTATTATTGATTGATACACAAGATGATGCCATCCATGATGCTACAAAAACGGAAACTAAAGGGCCATCAATAACTCATTAACTAGCATAAGCAATCGATCCTTGCCGAGATTTACTTTGTGACGTTTAGCCTTGTCTGACGTCGAATGGGATCGCCTGGTGATTACTGTCGGTCCTTACGGCCAGGTAATAACTTAGATACCACACTTAGAAAAATGTATGGAACCAAAACGAGCACCGGGCTTTGGTCTTCACAATATATAAGCATTTTTATACCCCACGCCAGCTGTAGTGCAAACGTATATTAAGTTTGCGCGGATGTATGCAACACTTAGAAGCACTTGAGATAGAGCCACCTTTTCTTATATCAAGCGATTCGGAATGATTTTTTGAAACATGTCTGTCCCTTTGTCCGTCTTTTTTTGATATTTTGGTAATCAAGGACGAATGGTTCGGATCAGATCACTTTTTCGATCATGTCCCATATGACAACTTATTCCGAAAACCCATGTTACGACCAAGTGTATTAAACAAAGTGGTACCATGGCCCACTACAGTGTTTGTAGAAGAAAGAAAAGATGCGATTAAGGTGTTCTATGTTCTAATCCTCAACAGGAATTTTTAAAAGTTTACAATTACCAACCTTGCAGTGTTAATGCTTTCGCATGCGGGTATTCTTCAATTTCTTCTTCAAACACTCTCGACAACTTACTCCTCACTCTTGCACATTTAATGATCATCTACCATTCAGTACTCAAGCGTTCGCCATCCGCTTTTTAAAGCAAAAAAGGAAAGGAAGTTACCTTTCGTTTATTAAGCTTGCGTGATCGTCTACCCCGCATAGCTTAAGCGTGTTGCAAATCTTTTATTTTCCGTTCTTTAAACACACTCAAAAACTTATATTTTATATATTGTGTAGTTTATTAACTTACCCTTCAAATTTTAACGTTCACAATTATTGAACGTTCGTTGGTTAAGCATTCGCAATGATTCATCTTGACATTCTCGAATAATGCTTCTTATCTTTCAGTGTTTCAGTCTCTTACGAGAACTTCCCTACTTCCCGTTGTTAAGCATTAAAGATCGCCTATCTCGCACTCGCCTTGTTAAAGCACTCACCATTCGTTGCCTGCTATTTAAGAAGATCACGAAGACGTATTTTCTCTCTTCTAAGCGTTCATGATCATCCATCCGCTTTTTATAAGCACCCATCATAAGCATATACCTTCGCTCAGGATCATCCATCTGCTTTGTATAAGCATTCATCACCAGCATATACCGCCCATTATTTTTAGCCCGTTTTAGGATAACGGTGTGGTGTGTGTAAAATATTCGCTTTGACAATCGAATATAATTTTCTTACTTATTTATTTTATTTTCTCTTTTATTTAGTTAAGCATAGCATAAAAGGGTTGTTTGCCTAATGATGCTTCGTTGTCAGATGACTCTACAACAGCGAACAATTGTTGTAGTTGTACTTAGTAACATATATATATATCAAAAGGTTTTATTTAAATCGAGCTGATAAATTTTAATTAAAAATTTTCAATTAATACTTAATGAAAACGCATACATGCACCCATACCCAAAGATTAAAACATGAATACTTTAGTTTAAATATATGCAAGAGGTCCTAGAAAACGGGCGGTTGTCATTAAAATGGAAAATTATACCAAAAAAAAAGAAAATTTAAATGCTTCTTTTGTTATTCCTTTTATTTCCATTTTCTACATTAACGGGCGATAGAACACCCCCTCCCCCCTCTCCCCCCTCCTCTACCCCTTACCACTTAAAGTGCAATTAAATTAAATGTAAGGAAAAACAAGTAAGAATATTGGGCAAGACCAACCTTTACACTATCCTACACCACTTTACTTAGTACCCACTCACTTAGTTACCCACTCGTTCCGCTAGTAATGCATCCTACAAAGGTACACTCTTTATGAAAGTCCGCATATTGAAACTAGAAATTAGACTTTCTCTCCATATAAGGGCTTGATTTTCGTGACAATCCCTATGTATATGAGGGTCAAAAAAATGGACCTATGTGATCTAAAATCCCTTCCGATTTTTTTTTTTTTTATTTAGTTAATATTAAAAGTTAACCCTTTTTCTGAAGGGCTTACTATTCATGAGAAATCTTATATTTACTGGGGTCCAGGAAATGGACTCATGTGGTTGAATTTTTTCCACATAATTGTTATGTCAAGCTGCTATCATGAACAAATTTCCATCATAAAATATTAAATATTAGGACTTTTTGACATAGAAGGCTTTACTTTTCCTGAGAATCCTTATATGCGGTAATCTCTAAAATATAGGCCGACGTGATTTTCTGTTATGAATCAATTTTGATCATGAAATTTTTACAACATGCAGGGGCTTACTTTTCATAAGGACCCCTATACATAGTCGAATCTAAAATACAGAGCTACTGGATTCAAATTTCTTTCGGTTAGTTTTTATACCAAATGGCTCTTGTGGATCAATTGTGAACACACTATATAGAAAACTATGCTATTCTACCATATAAAGGTTCAGTTTTTCTACGAACAGTTGTATGAGAGAGAGAAAGTTCTTAAAATTGTCCCGACCGAATCGAATTTTTCATAAGATTTTTCAATGAATTTTGTCGAAAAATTTTGAAAATTGTAAATCTTTAATATAAGGCAGAGTGGTCGAAAAACCAAACCGATCTGGACCACTTTTAATAGCGTTGGTCTTTGGGTCCAAAACATGTCAGCGTACCAGATTGCATCAAAATATCTCAGAAATTGCGACATGTAGCTTGAATATTAACTTACGGAAAGAAGGACAAGCAAGCTCAGATCGATTCACAAAGTGATTCTGAATTAGTAAAATAAAAAGCGGATCTATCTTAAAGGCTTCTAGGTGTTATATTCGTCACACACAATTTAATATACCCGTATACCATAAGTCATTTGTAAAAGCCTTACACTTTTAAGACTATAATGCTTTTACAAAATTTCTTTCGTATAAAATGCTTTCTTATAAAAAAATGCATATACAAGAAGCTCTTATGATAGAAATTTGAAAGAAAAGAAGTGTGTTAATGTATTGCTAAAAAGTATTGCTTACTTACTCTGCTATAAGCTCGGTTTCCTCAATACCTTCAATGTTTTATTATTTGTTTTTTATTTCAAGTGAGAGTAAGATTTGCGTGTTTTTTCTTCTTCTTCTTCTTCTTTTTATTTTTTATTTTTTATTTTTTTTCGTTACTCATGAAAATTACTATTGTTTTTATGTGCTTTTCTACTTTTTGTTCTTCTTTTATTTATTTATTTATTTTTTTTTTTGCTTCTCTTGCTTTCAAGGATGTGGGTCAATAAATTTTCAGTAGAGGTCTATGTATTATTTAGTACATTTTAACCCAGTTTTTTGCTTTTACATTTATTTTGTAGTCCTTGTTTTAAGAGCGCAATAAATGTTCATCAAACAGTCACAGTATCAACAACAACAACGACAACAACAACAACGACAAAAGGAAAACACGACATGTAAAAGCATTATGTTCAGTTTGGAAAGAATTTCAGGCAATTGCGTACTTCAAGCAAACGTAGATTTGCCGGAGAATTTTTTCTAACCTCATAATCTTTTATGAATTTCAGATTTAGATTCAGAATCACTTTTTGAATCGATCTAAGTTTGTGCGTCCATCTATGTGGCTGGCTATCTGCCTTGGTTCCTTTTATTCAACATACATTTTAAAATTTTTGATTTGACGCAACGCGAAACGCTATTAAAAATGGTTCGAATCGGACGATTTCTTCGACCCCTCGACTTATGAGACCTTATTTTGAAAAACCGTCATATGAATGGCTATTTTAAGGAGATGGTGTAGGGTATCCAGTGGTAGGTAGTACCCCACAGTTAAGCTATTTCTATGAAATTTAATCAAGCTCATCGGCTGCAAATTTTAGCAACTTAAACGGGTCGATCCAGCAGATAGATCCATAGGGAAACATATTCAAAACTTTCATATTGATCACGTAAAATTATTTTAAAAGTTTCGATCTTTGCTTCAACTGCTACCGTCCGACATTGAACATGCAGATAAATGGACATTCTACGCTGTTCCACAATGTATTTTGATCAAGATTTATACTCTCCTTCAATTAAACGATATTCACCAAAGACAGCAAACTTCGATTTTCCTTATTAAAATTCCTTGCTCTGACAAACTTAACAATGAACGTCCGCCGCAGTTAATTGGATTCCAAGTCAAATGAAGCAAAGATAAGTTACATATTCACTCAGGATTTTAACTTCTTCCTCGAGATAGCAGACAAAGAGACCAACGCATAGACAGACTTGATAAAGGGGGCACAAAATCTCCTACCGAACAAAGCATACAACAACAAAAACAGGTAAAACAGATGTCACCTTTAGAGACGCATACAGCCTCTTACAAAAGGTCCCCTAGAACTCTTTCGAGACAACCATCTCAATAAAAAGAAGAAGAAAAAGGTACATTGTTTTGTCGAAACTTTTTTAAAGTATAAGAAAAGATTGCAATTCTCGAGATATTTGTATCCCTAACCAAATAAGAACATTACAGCGGAACATAACCTATCGTTAAATACATTACACTACTTCGCTTACTACAATTGTTCATATTACGACTTTTCAAATATGGGAAGTGGCCGGAAAAGTCGAACCATTATCAATAGTACGTATCCTGGGGCCAAAACACATCGGGGGACCAAATTTCATCGATATATCTCAAGAATTGCCACTTACGTGATGAACAAAAAAAAATATGGGCAGCGACCACGTATGGACAAATAGACAGACTCAGAAAGTAAGTCTGAATCGACTAGTATAATAGAAGGTCCAACTCAAGTCCATTCCCATAAGCTCAATATATCCTTGTAGTACGAATGGTGCAGGGTGCAAAAAGGACCCTAAATTCTGCCCGACAGAACCCCTTTTTCTAAAAGAAACAAAAACCATTCACTCTTCATCTGGATAAGAAATGTAGGTTCCACAAAAAACATGGGAGCTCAGTGTGTTTTCTGCTCACCGAATCCTTGCCCACAGGTGCTATATAAAATTGATCAAAAGGAGAAAGTTTATGGAGCTTTTTTCGCAAAAATTCAAACATACTTTTAATGAACTGACCTTTTGATTAACAGCGTTTTGGCATTTTTGTGATAAAACTATTGGACTACCGCATAGCGAAGTAGCGAAGCACGGCTATCAAGCCGGCCTACCAGTCGGTATCGCAAGACAAATTTCTCCATGGAAAAATGAATGTCTTCTTTTTAGAGCTAAATTCTCCTTTAGATGAAAACTTCAAACCGATTTTTCAGCCAAAAAAACTCTCTACGGATCCTTAGCATTCTCCTTTTCTTTTTTTTTTTGAGCATAGAAAAACATACCGATTTTCAGAGTTGCATTTCAAGGGACGAAGAATTAATATATTTTTATATATTTTCTAGTAAGTTTGTGTCCGAAAAGTACCGATTAAATCATTTCTTCCTTTTTATGTTTGGTTCAAGCTCAACCAAAATCGTGTACAATTTTCAGTGGAATAATGCGAGGGAATATTTTAATGTTATGCCTAAAACTATACTATTATTGGCAGCCATGAGTCTATAGCAGAAGTATGTTAGGTCTACTGAGTTCTGAAAAAGTGCTCAGCAGCTTTTTTTCAGCTATTATCTCTAAGCTCTAAAATTTTTTCACACAATACTGTACTCCGGCCTTCAGATGAGAATAACATTCAAATGCCAAAAAAAAAAAAAAAAACAAACTCGACAGTATTTTAATTAAACACTCAGTAGGCTAAACAAACTTTGACAGGTTTTAATTGATACTAGAGGCACTTTTCCTTAAACAAACAATGTCAAAATAATCAAAATAAAATATTTTATTT
>KK502877.1:171567-185009 GCA_000688735.1 Glossina austeni | reverse complement strand
TTACTGAATATTGAATTTAAAATATTTACCATTTTATATTAATTGTAAGTTCAAGTCTGATGTAATCCATACGGGATGCCATTATTCAAGGTAAACTTTCATGGTTCAGACTTAGTGCAGAGATTGCGTTTGGTTGATTTCGGAAACTTTTTTTTTATACTCACAAGTGAAAGATGGCGGGCATCCGAATTTTGTCATAACGTTTCCAACAGCTAAAAGGAAGCTTCACAGACCCTATGAAGTATTCCATATTCTTGACCAGCATGAAATTCTCAATTGATTAAACAATGCCTGACCGTCTGTCCAGCGTGGTTTCGAAAATGACGATATCGTCATAAAGTTTGGTAAAAACATTCCATCCTGGTTGGTATTAAAAACGGACAAGATAGGTCATAGGTTAAAAATGTGTGGGTGGACATCACGACCCGGTGGATTAATTTTTTCTTAAAAATACCTTTCTTATGGATGTCAAATAAAAGGCCTTGGAGTTTAGAAGGGGACAAGCTAAGAGTGTTACTTCTAAATCAATTGTGGTGGACGTCACGACGTGGTGGATTAGTTTTTCTTCATAATACCTTTTAGTGAGATAAACGGTGAAAGGTAAATTTTATCGCATGCGTTTCTCAACATCTACAAGTAAAAGCATGAGGCGCTAAAGATTTTATTGCTGGTGGATATGTAAGATTCGGCTTCGCCGAATACAATTTTCTTACTAACTGTTTACACATGCATAAGTATTGCAAATATTCATTAAACTTATTACGTCATTTTTAAAGAGAATAAACAATAAAATATGCGATTATTTAAATAAACTTTTTTAATTGAAATAATTAAAAATCATAAATATTACACATACGTGAAATATTTAAGTTTTCCCAATAATTTCATTCCGTTTATCCTTTTAAATGGTAATCTTCATATATATATATATATGTATATACAAAATGAAATTCTGTTTAACATTTGATAGCCTAGCAGGCATAATGATGTCTATGATGATTAAGCAAAATGATTAAAGCATCGGTTGTTTATGCTTTTCTTTTTTCTTTTTTCTTTTTCCTTTTTTTTTTTTTTTTTTTTTGTATAATAAATAATGCAAGCATCATATGGAACTATAAGTGTGTACATCCGAGTATAAAACATGTTTTAAATAAACCGCAACTGCGGTTGTTGGTCACAGTATAAAAAGTTTACGTTACTGCAGGTGCACAATTTTATTTCCGATAATTACTACGTAAACCACATGGCATCTCTTTTTCGTTTTCCTCCCCTCCTCCCCTCCTCCGCCCCCTTCTCTGTCAGGCAATCTATCCCGTTCATTCGGTCGGTTCCCTTATGTTCGTTTATATGCTTTTAAAAACATATTATGCTTGAGCATGTGAGTGATAGGAGGTACAGTTAACGTTGTTTGTTTATTTGTGGATATGGTTCTATATAAGGTATAAGAACACGCATATAGGATTTTATTTCGATTTTCAGTTTAACTATTGCATCTAATCAACGTAGTAAGCAGTTTTCCACAATACAAGCATATCTCGTAACGTAAATAAATCTCGAATTCTTTTGCCGATATGATTGTCTTGGCAATAATCAATTTACGTCCATTGCATCCTTCATAGTCTGAAAGTTGGTACGTGCATTCCCTTTTTTTTTTCCTTTTTTTTTTTGTTATTGTACTGATGCGGTAACAGAACATGTACAGTTATATGTCCAGTTGATGGGAAAAGCATATGTGTTGTGTCACTAAAAGAATGAAACTCGCACCCACACACATTCAGGCATAGCTCAATAAATTTGCAGCAATTAATAATCGGCCTGTCAGTCAGTCAGTAAGTCAGTATATTGTCAATATGACTGTGGATGTAAAAGTCCGGTGGCTTATCATTTGTGCAGGCTTTTCTCCATACCTAGATGCCTAGGTATACATAAGCCACCAAATCGGTATGTGTATGCGTTTGTCTTTACGTTTACAGTTGTCATTTCTCATTAGAGTTACGCAAGGGCTTTAAAAGGTCCACACACACACACACACACACACACACACATATATATGTCGATCACATTCGTGCAGTTTGCTTACCAATTGTAACAAAACAAAAAACAAAACATAACCAAACGTTATAAAAAGTTTTACTTGTGCATATATATATATATATATATGTATATATATACAAATAAATAAATAAATAAATATATATATAAAAGAGACAAATAATATTGATTTATTGGACAGAGATTTATTGACATTATTTTATATGTAGCTGAGTGTTGGGGGGACAAGCGCTTTTTTCATATGTTTTATCAATGTTATCAGCTTTACGTAAGCTTTACTTTTCCAATATAAAGACTATGAATATAACAATAATAGCAAAAACAACAAGTATGGAATATAAACGAAAAAAATGTACATTTACTTTAGAATTTTAGGCCGGTTTGCGATTACACTTCATCTAGGGTCCAAAAATTTGTTATATTTAGGAAATCATAATTTATATGTTTCTCCTGTTTACTCAATTACGCTCTTTATTGGTTAATTTATCAAATATGCGAACGATACCTTTTTGAGAGAACTTTAAGTTCTTACAGAAAACTTCAAAGAGATTTTAGTCGAAATTTAGTATAGCAGAGGATGTAAATACATTTGTAATCTTCTGCATGCTGTCAGCGCGTTTGCAAGGTTCAGTAAATCCGCTATGTGCCTTTGCTTGTGTACACCCGGAAAGAGTAGTCGATAGTGGTACATCCTTAAACAATATGATATTCTCAGTTTACCCAGCAAAGTCCTTTGTTCTTCATCCACGTAGACGATCGTTCGTCTCTTGGAAGTTTGTGGCTGGGACGTAAGTGATCGTAGAAATTTGAATAGAATTTTAAAACCTGGCTTTGCTATTCTAATCTATTGGTTACAGATCAAGTTCGATTATGTGCATGATTCTCGCTCAATCCCTGTAATCGGGGAACTCTGGCTCACACTGGCCTTACTCTGCCTGAAACTGGCTGGAAAGATTTGCGAGAATTATACTTCAAGTCGACTTAAAACTTTCTACAAATATTCCTTGCGACTGCATAAAACTTCAAATCTGATCCAACCGATTGACTGACTCGTCTATATTTGAAAAATGACTATGCAGTTTATAAGCATTTTTTCGAGGTTTTGCATATGAAAAATTCTTCTTAAGATAACAATAAATTTTCTATTTGCTCCGATATTAATCATTTTCTAAAAATATAAACCATTTGCCGGATGGACGGACGGAAGAGAAAGTAGGTAAATTTTTATGCTGACCAAGGATGCATCTATTTATTATGATCTCTCTATAGCTTATTTCGCATAGTTACGAACTGACGAAAGCAGTGCATCATCTTTCTTCAGTGGTAGTGAAAAACTTACCAGATTTATGTACAGGTAAAATCCTGTTGAAAAGCGCTGAAATTAAATTTGGCAAAAAGCAATTTAATTTTAACACACATTTTGCGATATATTGACAATAATAAAAATCAATTCAATATTTTTTGACTTTTATTGTCGTTTTTATATGAAATGAAAATGATGAATAACTTTTACGGCTAAATTAAGGAATTAAGATTTCATACAACTTCCGGACAATCAAGATAAACGCCATTGTAAATTTCATAGAATATTTAATTCGTTTATAACCTTAACAGATGCGTAAAACTTTTGTAAAATGTAAGGAAAAAAATTTATTGCCTGAAAGAAATTTTTTCCATCAAATTTCGAGCTAGTCTCGAAGCGGTATAGAGATTCTAGCGGTGACAAGTGAATCTCTGCTGGGAACTTATAGCCTGTTGTCTTATTTATTGGTTTATAATCTTTCTCTGTGTCCAGGAGCTAGTTTTTGAACAACATTTCCAAATAAAAATATGTTAGTTGTGCTTCATCGAGATGAGTGGGGGCTTTATTTAGCGTTGAAGGCGGTTCGAAAGGTCTCAGTGTTTCCGCTAAGAAATTGAAACTTTTGCTTACAGTTTTTAATGTCAATTGTTAGACGTTCTCTTCTGATTTTCTCCAGCACGTAAAGTGTGCGTCTAACTTTGATAACGTAAAACTATTTAACTATAAAAACAAGCACCAAGATTTTTTACGTACGCGGGAAGGGGACACATGGATATTGAGCAAACAGTGCACATATTCAATAGAATTACCATAGCAACGGTGATCATGCAACTGAGGCCTATTCCAGGGTAGATCGTACGTAAGTTAACCTATAGTCTTTTCGTTACATGTGGGTCGTCGAACCCTCTCGATCACCATTTAATATAGCCTAGCACTGATCTAATTTTATTCAGATGTTCGAAGTTTATGATCAAACCGGACACGTAAGTCAACTTGAGTGAATCAAACAGTATTCCGTTGAGAACAAGTTTCCTCTTGAAAATGATAGAATGTCGTAAAATTGAATAAACACCAACTTACAAACGGGAAAAATCCAAGAAAAAATTTCATATGACAGTGCATAATATGTCCTTGTGTTCGTAGTTGCAATATAAAAAGTTTGCTTTTATATTAAGTACATTATGGTCCGCTAAAGCTGACTTTGCAATACTCTACAACACTTTTTCCAGTAAAATTGTTCGCCCGGTTTGGTAATAAGACACCAAAAATTATGCATTATTTTCACGCAAAGACATTTATTCTATGAAACCCCACATGTTGGTGGGATGGCCAAAGCATGACATGGTCCAAATTTTGCAAATTTAATTTACATCCCAAAAATTTAGCTATTTTTCATTTTGCCAAATACGAAAATAGAAATCATACCTTCTCTCCGCATAAGAGGATTGTTTTTCATGATAACCCTTATAGACGTTAGGATCAAAAAATTCACCTGCGTAGTCCAAATTCCTTACTGTTAATATTTTTCCATTAAAAAACGTGACGATTGAACCTTTTTGCGAAGAGTTTACTACATATGAGAAATTCTATATGGATTGGGGTCTAAGAAATAGACACGTGTGGTGGTTCAAATTTGATTCGCTTAATTTTTACGTCAAATTACTATCAGGAACAAATTTTCATCATAAAGAAATTAATAATTAGGCCTTTTTGGCATATAAGGGTTTACATTTCCTACGAATCCTTATAAGTAGTGGTATCCAAAAGATGGACTTACCTGGTCCAAATTTGATAAGATTGATTTCTATATCAATTTATTGTTATGAACTAATTTTTACCATGAATTATTAAAAGATATACCTTTTTACTATATACGATTCACTTTTCATAGGAACGGTCATATGAGAGGATTTAAAAAAATTACCCCTTAGCCAAATCGGAATTTTTATGCAAATTTAGAATTTCCAAATACAGTTACAAAGCAAATTTTGTCGTGCAATTTTGAAATTTTTTTCCAAAATAGGGCATTATAAGCAGAGTGGTCAAAAAGGCGGACCGATTCGAAGCATTTTCAAGAGCGTTTCTCCTTGAATCAAAGCAAGTCAGAGTATCTCAAAAATTGCAACCTGTAGGTCGGACAAAAATAATAAATGGACAGACATCAGAAGGACATACGGTCAGGCAAGCTTCAGAAGATGATCTGAAGCGATCAGTATAATAAGAGGACGGGTCTATCTTAAGCTCTTCTTAGTCTTACATATTCCCGGGCAATCTTAATATATCCTGTACCACAAGGGTATGTAGGGTATCAAAAGCATCGACACTTGTTCGATCTCTTTGTTCATTTTCATCTAAGTGAATTTTATGAAACGCAAATAATTTTAAATAATTAATTCCCGTTTTCTTCGCTTGGGTTCCTTAATTACATTTGCCATGAAATCGTTTCTTCATTGGCATCATTGTCATGAAACTGTACAAAATTATGTCGAAGCAGATTCAAGCTGCGTTTTTTTTTTTTTTTCTGAATAGCATACAACGCGTGCAGTACGCGTGATGTACCATATGAAAGCTTCATTTCTTTGAATCATTTTCCTTTTTCGATTTTAAAAAGTTGACTAAGAAAAATTATTTGACTTGAAGAAAATTAAATTTGAATTCTTTAACTTTTCTTTTTGTACCGATATTTCCTGAAATATAATTGAAATGAGAAACCTTTTTAAATAATTTTTATTGAAATATATTTTATGAACGTCCTAAATATAGTTTATGCATGAAATTTTCTTCTTCTTTCTTATGACTGGATTTTACTGACGTATAAAGGGTTAAGTATAAGATATTTAGTCGTAATCTTCGCCAACATCAACGTATTTACTTAGTTGACTACTACTAACAGTAAAGGGAGTTGAAAATGTAATAAAAATTTTATATTTATTTGCCTATGAAAGTGTTAAACTCTTGTGTAAATTCTTTTTTTATTTACGTAAAATAATTTTTATACGGTCCTTGCTTACAAAGTGTGTGTGTGTAAAATTCACCTTAGGTCGAACGAAGTTTTCTCTCACTTGTTGTTATTGCTGGACATAAGCATATTACGCGAACCCCTGGTAAATCTTTTAATGCCAACGAAAATTGGTTTTTGTTTCCTTTTTGTTTTTTTTTTTTTTAATTAATTAAATAATTAATAATTCAACAAACTCTTGCAGTATTGTAAAAAGAAAAAAAATACCACAAAACTTCTGAAGCACATCAGATGAGAGAAAAACGAACCTAAAAAGAAACGGAGAAAATAGCCATAAAACGAATCTTGGATATCTGTTAATCTATGCAAAAGTAAATCTAGAAGAATAAGAGTCTCAGGGTAATCTGGACATTTTGGCTCTCGTACCTCAAAAACATACTTATTTTTTAGAGTTTTCCGAAGAACTTCTACATAACCGGTGCTAGCTGTCTGTCCTCCGTCCTACCGACAATGCTAAGTGTTTTCCTTTTGTACATATTTATTAAAAATATTTTTGAAAATATTCCGCGGCACACACTCACAATAATAAAAACATTCCCCAACAAAGATGTAATTGACTGGAATTTATTTTTAGTAAGAAACTCGAATTTTTATTATACAAATTTATTAATTAATTTTAAGTCTGCCAATATCTTGCAACTTTTTTACTTCTTAAGCTATCTTAAAACTATTATTAATCCCCACAATCATGTTGATTAAACCTATTATTATTATTATTATTATTATTATATTATTATAATTAATTTAGTCAGAGAAATAAATTCGAAGACTAAAGTCGTAAAGCAATATTCTCTAAGGCTATCGGTATTATTGCGAACTCCACCGAACTTTATTAAATCGAACTGAAGTCCGATTGTAGCACATCGGTCCATAAGTCCCAGGCCTGATGTATAGACCTCGGTTCAAAGGATAGCCACCAGGCTTGTGTTGCAGTGCCTTGAAACACTGAACGAGCTACAAAGCCGGCAAAATGACGCGCATCTAATATGGGTGCCCGGCAATTCAGGCGTTGGAGCCAAAAAAAGGGCTGACTGACTAACTAACAAGGTAGCCCGTGTGGCCTTGATAGGTTCTAAGCTTTTTTGTGGCGTACCAAGAAACCATATTAATCGGCTGGTATCGCTATGGCCATAGAAAAAATGGGATTGCCATTGGAAACAATGTGAAGGACAAGGACAACCAAAATGGGACTGCCATTGGAAATAATGTGAAGGACAAGGATAACGAAAAGATTCATAAATTCTTCCGGTATGGGACTAAGAAGAACCGATCTACGCTCGGTCACACGCTTCTGCACGCGTCATAATTCCTTCAGGTACCACCTGAAAAACATGGGCATGTCCGATACCGATTCATCCAGATACTGCCACGGGACGAGGGAGGCGTCCTCTTATATTTTATGTGAATTCCATTTCATAACGGCGGACACAGTATGGTGCTCTGAACCAAAGAAGGTGGTGGGACTCCTAAAACTGGAAGGCGGGGGACGCAAGCGATTATAGCACACGTGAACAATAGATCTTCTAGGTCGACAGATTGCCCACGACAATAATAATAACAATAATAATAGATCTCGGTTATTTTCCCTGGTAAGTGTACTATAGCGGTTGTCAGTAAGCATTAGACAGAGTGAGGTAGGGAGTGGTCGCAACCTGGTAGGTATGTGATAACTTTTTACCTACCAACCAATAAAGCAGTCAGCTGTAATTAAATTACGGCCTACTGCTCTGGGCATTGAATCCGGGTATCCCGGTAGTTGGCATCAAAAAACTTACTTTCCAAATAAATTTTAACTTTAGTGCCGTAGAACTGATTACGAGTGCTGTTTATGACTTGTTTAAGCCGAATAAGCAAGACTCTTGCATGCGGTATCTGACAAGGACAAACATGAACCCAACACTATGCTTATGGGTCGAATTGATAGTCCGTTGAGTGCGAAGGACCTAATCAAAGCTGTTGAGAGCGGCAAGTCCTCCGTATTTCGATTTGCGCTTAAAATTTTATATTTTGAGAAAGTATCCTTGACAGTTAAAGAATATCGTCCTTAGGCCTCATAGCTTGGAGGTTACTGGCCGTCTTGAAGCATATCGCGTTGACTATCGATGTCATGATCAAGCTAGGTATCCTAGCTTGCGGCTTATAGTAACTAACTACTGTATGTAGACTATATTTTAGCTTCAGAATTTATACTACTGTCGGTGTACACAGACAGACAGTGAGTTTTATTGAAGACGAGGATACTGAGCAGTTAACGGGAGAAATTCGAAGGAATTCCTAGGGACAATTTTAAGTTAAATGACCAATGGGAAAGGTGCCCATGTCAAAAAGACGGAGTCCGAATTGTTCAGCTAAGTTGGATCGTGCATGTTACTATTAAAAACTAGCACGAATTTATTCGTTTTAAAAAAAAAATTCTGTTTGCTTTTCAACATTGATTCGAAACGCAGTCATCTTTTAATATTACAAGATGTAGATCCTGGGATTGCGAGCTTGAGAGAGGCTACCAAACCCCTTGGGCTTAGCCTGCGAATTCATCTTTGTCTGGAATTGTCTTTGAAATGTTCTTATGCGCTTGGGAAACGGGAAAATTCACAGAAGATGATGGGCTTGGCATTGCAACTGTTTTATTTTAGAAAATTTATCAAGAGGGGGCTTAGAAAGGGGTTTTCAGGGGTTTCAATTGTTTCTCGTTGTCCCTACAATATTCGCATTACCTTTAAAGTCTTCGCGGTTTTCGCGGTGAAGCATTATGTCATTCATAACCTCGAAGCTCGAGACATGTTGTTGGCCTTCGTTTCGCATTTTAAAAGACAGACACCACATGCCCACGAGAGTTACAAACGAAACGATGAAATTAGTACATCTTTCATCATTTAGTTGCCCTGAATGCGAAGAAAAACCTTTACATGTGTACAACAAAATCGCTTGACAAAAAGCACAAAAATAATTTAATTGTAACGGTTATCCAATAGTATGCGTGTGACTTGGAACCAGTAATGAAACATCGAAAGTTTATATGAAGACGTTGCATACATTTCTGGTTAGTGTTGCCGTGGCTGCTGCTACTATTTTTAATGTGTTTTCGCTTTATTTATTTATTTTTTTTTGCTTTTTCTATCAAACTTTTTGAAGCTCAGAACTTCGCTGTTATCTTAAAATAGTTTAGTTTTTTCCGTAAAATATTAAAAAAAAAATTGTAAAGAAAATTAAGAAAACTTTTTCTACATCACATGACACCAACATAAACTTTTGCATACATATATACATAGTTGCTTTTATAACTGGAGGATGGACTATTTCGTATTTATACGCTTCTGCATGCGTTGGCTTTCTGTGCATGTAATGAAATGATTTTGTTGAAAGAATAAAAAAGGGGGTGGGGGGGCGAAAAAGAGAAATTCTATGAAGCTCTCTGAAGCAATTAAAAACAGCTGTTTATAATCCAACAACAAAAACTCATAGACCCGGGACATACGCACGCTGATGTGTGTGCGTAACGTATGAAAGCACTTGTATGGCAAACGACATTTGACAGAAATTACATGAAAACTCAATTTTTGATGACAGCTGTTGTTGTCGAATAAACAGTAATTGTAGGTTGAAAATTCCAACACCAAGAACAGCAGTAGCACTAGCAACAGCCGTACACACAGTCGTATTTTCTCCTCCTCCTCTTGATAGTTATTTTTTTTCCACAATTTTGGTATTTTTCTTTTATTTTTTCCACAAAGTTAAACCCAAAGTACCCCTATAAATATGACAGGATAATGTATATATATAAATATATATATATATATATATTAGGTACATTATATGTATATATATATATGTATATATATGTATATGTGGTTTTTGATCCCAATATGCCTGTAGTGCATGGTAGTTTGTGGTCATGTATGCATCATTCTCATAAAGTTTTGAAAAGCATCATAAACACCAACAGTAGAGTGTGCTGTTAAGTCTTTATTATCAGTTGGCGGCACCAAGTTTCCGCTGTACAATGTGGCACAAGAATGGAAATAAAATACAATAAAAAACAAATATGAGTATAATGAATGAGTTATAATCACAGTAATGGATATATAAAACGAATTTTGAATACTCATTCCATGAAGAGTCGAAAGACCAAAAAAAAACTGCAAATTTTTCCTTATTTCTGTTTAAGGATACGATCAACCATTTCCGGAAATTAAGTGACTTTCTAAAAAACGAAAAGCCTTCCGACGATGAGTAACCAATTTAACCCGTAAATGCATCTTGTTGCCAATTGTCTACATTCCGATTCCATTTTTTTAACTAATTATGTTTAAAATTGAGTCGAACTGGAAAGTAGACAATTGGTAACAATATGTATTTAAGGCTTAAAAACAGAAAACTCGTTTCATAAATGCTTTTAGTTTATATAGGTTTCTGTTTTTACAACAGAGTTACGTGCATGCGCTTTTCTATACTGGAGCATGGGCTACGTAGCCTTGATAAAACAACTAGTTATGCCAGTGGTTTCCAACCTGGCGGGGGCGCGATACTCTTGCAAGGGGGGCATGTAGCTGTTTCCAAAATCGCATTTTCAAATACAAACCAAAAAAGTCAAATAGGTGTCAAAAAAATGAATCAGCAGTATACGTAATCCACAATCCTCGCCGCGGACCCGATTTTGGTGTACAAATGCTAAAACTTCGAATTCATACTCTTCTACGAATCGAAATATCTCGCTTTCGCGTTTAGAGCCGAGTACCGGTGGGGCGTGGAATCAAAAGATAAGCACTTGCAACATCCCGGTTATTCTCGTGCTTACTCGCGCCAAACTTCAGTAAACAGAAGAAGAAGGGGGGCGCATTAACTTTTTCTTTAAAAAGGGGGCGCCAGTACAAAAATGTTGGAAACCACTGAGTTATGCTATAGAGCCCATGCATTTTTTTGATCAACGTGGGAAAGCAAATCATCTGTCCCGACCATAGGTAGAATGAGGTAAGGACAGACTTTGGGCATAAGATCTGGTAGGCTGCTAAGCTTCGTCCGTAGCTTCTTCGCTTCGTTAAGGGCAATAATGAAAGTGTATTCTCTTTTGCTAATTGTAATGCGCGTCCAGCGCACCGCCCACATCACTCCCGAACAAACTATCTCACCATCACACGTATCGACAGTTCGAGCAGACGTCCGCTTCGACATGTCTAAGCCGACTTTAAAGTTTCCAGTTTCCAGTTAAGTGTTGGCAACCCTTTGCTACAATCCAACATCTTACTGTCACAACAGTTTGCATTACCATGCGGGGACTACTGTATGTCTCGTCTGCGTACCCTTATAAACCTGCCGCATGTGAGAGCGGCCAACCAATTGTAAGATAGAGTAATAAGTTTTTGGAGTCGTCATACATGCATGAATTCTTGATAATTCTGAATATGGAACCCCAGGCACCCATGTCTGTCTACTTGCAGCCGTGATTTCGTTTGCAAACTTCAATTGTCTACAAAAGCGAGATTCAACGTGAATTTTACTACAGCTTTCGTGAGTTTGAAAATCAGTGAAAATAATCGATAGAATAGGAATAGAATAGAATTGTGAAAGAAGTGCTAAATATTACCTTTTCCTTTAAATATTTTCTTAATCTTTTCCGCGGTTGTGTATCGAGATCTAGCACTAACTTGTATGTCGTGTTAAACTCGACATTATTTTATCCAAATACTTAAAAAGTATTTTTCTTTAAAACAATAAATGTTTCGTATTCTGAATATTTAAATTTCTCTTTTCATTGGGACCTCTTTTTATGCCTTTTTTTTTTAAAAATTAATTAAGGAACTGATGCCAAGTAAAAAAGAAAAGTTAAATATGCAAAGCGCACAATTTAAGTTAGATTTTCAATATTTCCTCAATTTTCGTATTAAATTCGAAGGTGAGCTAAATTGTTATTCCTCTCGGATATTTGTGTATTCAATAGAAAGACCAAAGTCTTGGCATCTCTCATGCAGAATATTCGCTAAATTGATCGGTTATTTCCGGGTCGTGTTTGTAGTTGTGTGCAAATCTTATCGCCCGTAATACTGCATTTCAACACCTAGTGATACTCACAAATCATCTCACCTCACAGATTTTAGCGCAACGATCTCGATTTCAAAAAGAACTGAGGGTTTTCGATACCAATCGACATTTGGTGGGTATCTCTCTCTTAAAATATTGTTCGCTGATTCTTTACAATGCCAACAGCACCAATAAGTCGACGATTTTCGAGTAAAAAATCTTTGATTTCCTTGATCTGATCTTCATCGATAGACAATTGGAAAAAATCCTTTTTGCGTTTAACAAAACTAAGCGCAGCTGAAGCACTAACGAAGTTTATGAAATTGCCCAGATGTCTGTCACAGTGGTGTCAACTTAGAAAGAAATATCTCTAATATTCGATATATCCGCGAAATTTTGCTTGAATGCTGATCGCATTTTTTTGGTCACAGTGCTACATGCAGTTGAGAAATATGCGATATGACAGTTTTGCTACTCATGACCTTGAAAGGGTAACCAAATTGCAAATGTTTTTTTTTTTTCAATTCGGTAAAAGAAAAAAGTATCCAACAAAGGTATAAAGCTTTACTTGTACAATCACTTAAACAGTGCTGCCAAATCGTAATTTTGTACATCGAAAACGATACGATATGCGATACGATAACGGTATTCGTTATATCGAAGCAATGAAACTTTGCAATATTTCTGATTCAAATTCTGTTCTTTGCTAAATTCTGTCATCTTACTTGACGCCTACTGAAGGGCACAACACAAAGCAACGAAAAAAAAAATTAAAAAATTCGAAATGCTTTCCGAGAAGATATCCCGCTTCAGGCGTATTGTCGCAAAATTGTGCAAGTAATTTTTCCTCTTCTTTTTTTCTTATATCTGTGTTGTGCGTATTGTAGCTCTTGTTGTTATTCATATTATACTATTTTTTCTACCCATTGAAAAATAATTCAAATTAAACTTTTTCCTTATGGCGTAAACGAGACACTCACGCACACACACAACCAATATATACTTGAATGCATAATTTCAATTCTTGTTGGCAATGTTGCGAAAACAAAATAA
>KK502877.1:97964-167291 GCA_000688735.1 Glossina austeni | reverse complement strand
TTTTTTTTTTTTTTTTTTTTTACAAATCATTTTTTTTTTAGTTTTTTTACATCTTTGGCTATAGAATCTATGAAGAAGAAATGAAATTAACTAAAAAGAAAAAAGCAAAAAAAAAAAAAATCAAAAAACTAAAGTTCTTAAGTTTTTTGCTTAAAAGAAGACTTGCTTGGGTTTTGTTTTTCCATTTTTTTTTTTTTAAGTTTTTGGAAAATTTTTAAAATTTTTTTCCTATAATGCATAGACATATACGCTGTGTCAGCTTGACTGAAACGAGAGATACTAGCATACGCTAGAGATGGCTATCGTTTGACCAAAATCGAAAGAATGCGATCGAACCCATATTTTTTGCACAGCCATAAAATCATGTTAGTAAACTTTTATCAGAACGTGTGCGTTTGGTTGAGTGCGATTTCTTTATGACACTCTATGGAGTTTAATTTTCACTTTTTTTCTCCTTTTTCCCTTTTTTTTTCTTTTAGTTGTGTTTGCGTGATGGCAGAGTGTGCTAAATGGACATTTTATGCAATATTTAAAATATATAGAGGGAGGAAAAAAAAGAGGAGGAAAAATTTGTTTTTGGAAAAAAGTTAAAATCGAAAATTATTGAATAAGAACCGCAAAAGCTTTTCACAAAAGAGTTTTTAAAGGGCATATAGCAGAGTGAGGATACTTTAAGTGCATCTAATAGTCGGTAACGTAAACCATCAGAAGTGCATGCAACCAGATTGGCTTGCTTGGCCTTTTACAAACCGATAAAATGTAGGAAAATTTCTGTTTTGCTGACGAATATAGATAGGGGCCGATCGTAATTGGATCGGCTTTTTAGTTAACTTATAGGAAAAGACTTTGAAATGCTCTTTAAAAGTAACCGTATAAAGCTGCATTCGTATCTGCAGTTTAAAAGACGAGGCAATTGGTTTAGAGATCTAGTGGATTACTGAGGAAATTTTTTGTCTTCCATTCCTTTATTAAAATTACTTCGGGTTGAATGTCATCTTGAATCACTTCGTTTCATAACCGAACAGTTGTTCGGCACATATCTTGCCCTCTGATTGAATCCACATATTGAAGACATCCTGCTCTTGCTCTTATATTTGTTCCAAACCTTTCACAGGCGCTACTAACAAAGATAACGAGAATGGTATGTGATCGCTAAACTCGTCTTATCATTGACGTGTTGAAGACATACTGCTCTCAATCTGACACGTGTCCCAAAACTACAACCCATGCTGCTCATGAACATGTAGCCGATGGTGCACTCACGTTATGGTTAACAGCTTAAATACTTTCCTTGTCCTTTACGCTTATGTTCGTGTTTTACAAGCATGAGATCACATTGAGGTTAATGCGTCTACGCAAATTTTTTGGAATTTAATAAACACTACCACACAGTCAAATAGTTAAGAAGACCCAACCGAGTTCAACTCGCGTAGCGGTAGCCTATACTTTGTTCACGATTGATATGTGATCGTAGCTGTATTGAATACTGGGTTGGTAGCACTTACCAATCAGGCGTACAACTCTCACTCTGCGGCCATGCTCTATCTCCCTCCCTCCAACTATTATTTTCTATCTCTTCGTTGTTATGTTATAAGAGACACCACATAGTATAAGAGACATGCTCTTAGTGATGGGTCATTAAAAAAGAAAAGAAACAAAAATTTTGGAAACTTGTTCTACTGACTAATTTGAATTAGTTCAAGCAACACGCAACGCCTAGGCTCAGTTGAGTCTGCGGTATAGGATATACATCATATATAGAAAAAAATATTCAGACTGAAAATGAGTTGAAACTTTATTAGTAAACATATCTCCATCAACCTAAGAGAGTAATATAGTCACCGGATTTTGGAAGCGTAATGCCTTCATATTAGAAAATGTAGACCCATACGACGCAAAAAATGCAAAAATATTTTTTGCTAACTATTCTTAATAAATTTTTTTATTTGGTACCTCAGAGTTACCAAAGATCCGTAATAAGATGAGCTTTAACTTAATTAATTTGTTTCATTTGAATTTAATTTTCATTTGTTAAGACTCTTACATACATACATAATATCGAAAAGAAGAGAGCAAAACTTTATCTTTCAATAGCAAAACTTTAACTTTCAAGCAGACCTGACCGACCGTATTACGAAAATGCATTCGCCATATAATTGCTATACACTTTCATATTATTTACTAATTAATCTCATAAATTTGAAATGAAAAATTATGCAATTTTCTAAGCACACGAAACACGCAGACAACGAAAAGATAAGAAAACCACCCACAAGAAGTGCACAATTTGTAGTTGGATATAAGAAAAAAACGAAAAAAAAAAACAAAACTCATTAAAATGCGTATGTGTGTAGGTGAAATGAAAACTAAATAACGGAGGAGAGAGAGAAAGAGAGATTGAGAGAAGTTTAGCAAAGAATCGAGCGGTATCTGTTTTGCATATTAAATCAGTTAATAAATGGCATTCGTGTATGAAAAGTCACCTTATACTGCAATAAATTGCATACAATTAGGTTTTCGTTTTTATTTTACTTTAGTTTTTCTTTTTTTTTTCTTTTTATTTTGGTTGAAAGAGAGAACACACGAAACAAGATGAGAAAAACAAAACAACAGAAAAACATTACAATTACTTTCCCTACCGTATAGTAGTGTAGCAGTAGCTTGGGCACAATTTACAATTGTTGTTGTGGTTGTGTGTTGGTTTGTAGATCCTTTTTACTTTGCCGCAAATGTAATATGGACCGAGTTAATATTTTATGTTACTAAAAAGTGGGAAACATTCGAAAAGAAATGAAAGAAAAAACGAAAATAAACAAAAAAAAAAAAAAAAAAAAAAAACCAAACCTAACCTAACAACAATCTGCAGAGTACAGCCGCGAGGGAATGAAGACGCATAACAGGCCTTCACTTACATACTTAAAAAAGTACAACAGCAACGACAATGGTTAGCAAATAAATCCTATAACAATATGCTGCTATTGCTAGTGCATAACTTGCAAATTCTCCTCCTCCCACGTACCGCGCCACGTATCACACTACACCACACCGCTGCACTGCATATCACATCAGTTACGGAGTTCGTTTTCGCCTTTACCATACAAATAATTAAAAAGTTTTAAAAGCTCGCCATCAGCAATAGTTACAATACTAAGGCATAGAAGAAGAGAGTGGGAGAAAGAGTCGGAGAGAGAGAGAAAGAGAGAGAGAGAGAGAGAGAGAGAGAAAGAGAAAGGGAAAGGGGGGGGAGATGGGTTGACGAAGAGTTTGATAGGAGGAGAGAAGACTAAGAAATTTTGAACGTGCGGTCGGGCGAGCCAACTTGATAGTCCTGCCTGGTAATGCAATCGTTTATGCCAAATGGTCGTTTGTTGGAAAAACTTTTTTTTTTTTTTTTTTTTTACCGCACATTTATATACATATATACATATATAATGATAGAATATCTCTCATCTCTTACAAACACCTAGAAGTATAGAAAAAAAAAAATGTTTTTTTTTTTTCCTTTTTTCTACACAAAACCAAAAACAGCAAAAACAAAAAAAAAGCAAAAAAAAAATATTAAAAATAAAAAAGAAAGCAGAAAACTAAAAAAAAAGGGAGAAGAAAAAAAAATTGAAAACAGTAAAACATTAAAAACTTTTGTGTAGTCCTTGTAAATTTTGCTTGTCGTGCAAATGTTAAAATTCTGAAAAGATGGAGTGAACGCACTGAAGAAGTGGGCAAAGAGTCTAACTTGCTTCCTTTACTGACTGACTGACATACACTGCGACACATACACACACATACACACACACACAAACACACGGAGGCAGTGCGTGTAAATGTTTGCCTTTGAAGTCCTGGCAAGCAATAGCATCGGCTACGTACGCCACAAAAAAACATTCGTCTACTGGTCTGGACGGTGGTATATAGCGCTTTACTTCCTGCTCAAGTAGTTGTAAACTGTATGCTGCTGTTTTCATTTCCCAGGCTGTCCTTGTTGTTGCTACAAATGTCTTTTTCTCATATTCCGGCTCGGTTGCAGTTGTCATTGTCTTTTACGTTTATCGTTGTTGTTGTTTTTGTCGTTGTCACTAGTGCTGCTCTTGTGCAACATTGAAATATTTGTCTCTCTTACGACATTTATCAGTCACTGTATGGCGAACAACAGCATGTTTTACATGCGAGCAAAGTTGTACTTTTTCTTCGCATTTTATTTATTCCAGCATAACAGAATTCTTGTGAAATTTCTAAGCTTTTTTTCTTTGCGTTCTATTTTTTTTGTTTTGTTTTAATTTTTCGTTGCACGCAACGTTTGTGTGCGTGTTGAACGTTTTATTTTTATTCTACAAAACATTATTTTTATTGCGCTGTCAGCAGAAGCTGTTTAAAAGTTTTGTTTTTTTTTTTGCGAAAAGAAAAAAAACATTGTTTGCTATTGTTGTTGTTGGCGTTCTTGGTTTTGTCATTGCTCTCTGATATTCGCTTTTGTATTTATTTCTAATGTTTTGCTGATGATTGTTTCATTTAATCTGTTATTAGATTTTTTTTCGGTAATTTTTTTTTTATTTTTTTTTTCTTAGTTTTTCATCCGCAAGTCTTTCACGCTTGTGTGCGTAAAATTCACCAAATTACTCCGCTGTCAGACATGGACGTAATGCTTTACAAGAGAAGCAAAAACTTTTCAAAGGCAAACACACATTCATTCACTTACTTGCACTGACAATTTAAACATTTGCATACAAATTGTACTGTTTTTTTTACTACTTTATATGTGAACCATTAGTGTAAGTGTAGGTGAGTTTCAATGTAAAGCCTAAAATTATGTGTTAAATAATTTCTGTTTTTGTTAAGCTCTTTCTTTTTTTTTTTTGCGTTGCAAGTCTTAAATTGAATGCAAAACTTAAAACTTTTATCGCAGCCATCCATACGCAATGATATGAAAATTATCCAAAAATATTTGAAAAGAAAAAAGGATTTCAATAAATTTTGAAAATTTATTATAAAAAAGTTTTTATGTTCATCTCTTCCGTATGAAGAAAAATGAGAAGGGAGAAGTGAATAAGGAAAATGGAATATCTTTTTAGATATTAAACAAGTGTTACAATGTGTTAAGAGTGAAACAGATTGAATGGATGATTTTTACTTTTCCAATATTTTTTCGATAATGAGCTTAGATTAAAACAAAAGACCAAAGAAAAGTTGGCTGGGACATGACCCACCCTAACTCACAACAGCCTACAAATAGAACATAAAAAAACAAGATGGACAGAGGGACAGACAAATTCACAGAAAGTGATTCTGAATCGATCAGTATAATAAAGTGTTTTTATGTGTGTTGTGCACAAAGGGCCCTCACCATCTATTTCTGTCTTTGCTTCCGCTTCCTCACTCGTTTAAACTTAAAGCGTTTCCATAAGCTTTTATAAGCCCCTTCCCCACTACGGTAGCTATATAATCGATAAAGTTTTTGAATTAAATAAAAGGGTCATATAAAAAGTCTTCGCGGTTTTCGGTAGTCCCAAAATCCTTTGTGTAATCTACTCTTTTCAAATGGTTCCAAACTGTCATCTGGTTGATGTTTAGTGCCTCCACTATTCTTGAGAGCTCACGTGCCGGTCTTGCTACACCAGCTTCAAAATTTTATCGACTTTTTCGGGAGATCTTTGACATAGTAATTTCCGAAAGGGAATCGAGCAAAACACTCGTGAGTCTCTCGTTCATTCAAAGCATTCTCACCGTACACTTTACAAATTTTTCGGCATATTTTACCTATTTTACAGTAAAAAAGCATCACATAGTGTGTTTCTTCAGATATTTCGCCCATTTTCAAATCAATATAACTTTTGATAGGAGCAAAGAATTCGAAAACTATCTGGACAAAAAATGTAAACTGAAACGTCACCTTCTAAGCACATGTTCGTTTAAGACAATCAGATGAGTGTTGCCCGATATTTACTGTGGTGTTAACACCATCCCGCGGAAAAAACCGCAAAGACTTTTTATATGAGCTAATGTTTGTTGCAATTTGTAAAAATTCTTGTGAATTGCGTTTCTTTATATTAATAGACAGTGAGTAAAAAAGAGCTAAGAAAATAATTATTAGTTAATAAAAATTATTCCAACTTGCGGAAATTTAAGCTCGTGCTTGGAGAAATCGCGTAAACAAAGGCCCGAATGTAGACAATTAACAAAAGATGGTTTACTGATAATTGCTTCTAAGAAAAGATTCAAACAAACTCAGCTTTAATTGTGACAGAGACAGAGTCTGGGGAATCATTGATAAGAATTGCTATTACCTTCGAAAGTCTACCTACGAATAATAAGCAAATAATTATTGCTTCTGTATGAATAGAATTATAATATACTTCGAATTTCTTCAGAATTCGTTTTATTACTAAAATATTTATGTTATGAAATAAATAATGAAAATAAATTTTTGAATTAAATGGAAATTTGCTGTCGTTTTCTTTTTTGTTTTGTTTTGAATACTAAACAACGGTAAAAACAGATAAGAAAATCGTAAGTGGATTAAAGCGAATCTTAAAAGGTCACCGCTTAAGACAAATGTAATGTAAATTCTTAACTATAAATTTTACTACTTCTCTGTCTCTATGGATTTCGCGTGGACACCTATAGAAGGTTTTTTTTAATTCCACGGTCTCCGATGACCTGTGGGTTAAATACTAAATGATGAACAATGTTCCAGTGAGCAAAACAATCGCCGCCAATTTGGGGGATCACTGATCCTGTACGGTTACCCGATGATGAGCGCCCTTTCCTTGGAGACTAGTCAAGACTGCCGGACGTCACCTGCGTGTAGACTTTCTCACTGCGTAATCAACTTCAATGGAGGCCCAGAATATAACCTCATGGTTATGAGGAGGGCGGAGGTGGCTATAGTGCCTGGCATATGCTAAGTTGATTACTTCTCCTTGTACAATAAATCCAAGGAGAAAATAGTTGGGTCGCTTCCCGGGAAGTGTGGATAATCCGAAAGCAAAGGTGAACACAATGACACGCGTAATGCCGATAATTCTAAAGCATATAAAACTATGGGCTCCACGATTGCAAGCATCACAAATAAATAAATAATTTTTTCGAATAGAAAAAATAATTTTTAGAAGCGCCTATAATGAATAAAACTATATTTCCATATTAGTTCTACCAAATATATATTAAAGATTCGGGTCACCACATGTAATCTAATTTACATTTGAGAGATGCACATAAGCGCCTACGATTAGTTTCGTCTTATTATCTCTTCACCGTAAAGCTTAAGTGTCTACACTGACAGACGGACGGACGGATAGATGTAATTGAAACAACTCAATGCGTTAATTTGATGAAAAATATGAACATGAAGAAGCATCTCCCATATATATATTTGTGAGTATTACAAACGGAATAATCTATTTAGTATACTTCAACTTTACTTTGATGGTGTGTGTGTTTTTCTTTTTGTAACTTTTCTTAAAATTTGTCATTAAAAACAAATATGCACGGCAAGCCCTAACAAACGATTAAAAATTACATTTTAAGAAGAAATCACGACACATGTATGGGTTGTCACATAAACTCAATGCCGCAGCATTTTCCGAAAGAGGTCAGCGTTTCTATGAAAGCAAACAAAAAATAACTGATAAGTAAATATTAGCTTTGTGCTGTTTGTCGGTGTTGATTACACTTAATATATATGAAATATTTGTTACGGCTTTCCATAAAATTGCTTTCAGTTTTATTCCATCTATTAAAGCATAAGCAAGCAAAGTAAGAACTTTTCCTGTTGTTGTTTTTTTTGTTCAATATTAAAATAAATTTATTTTCTTTACAAAAGGTTTCTAATATTTTTTAACATGAATTTCTGGAGTGTATTAAGCATCGTTCTTGCCCTGTTCGCCTTAGCAATGGGTCAAAATTGTCCCAATAAATTCAATTACGATTCTGACAAGAAATTATGTACTGCTGAACGTCCCGTGCATGGCTCCTGTCCAGATGGCTCTCTGTATGATGTAAATTTCAATAAATGCGTTTATGTGCAGAGAAACTGAAAGAAAATGTTTTTAATAAAACGGCGAAAAAAAGTGAAACTTGATCGAAAAAAAAAAATATTTTGCTTTTTACATTTATTAAGATATTTTAAATGCTGCCTAGAAAAAAAAAAAAAAAAAAATTGCCTCTAAATTAACTTAACGTGTTCTAGACGCCACTTGTTACCACAATTGTTTGATTGTAATGCTGTTGTGTTCAACGTGTTAGGGGCATGTTAGATGTGTGCAACCGTTNAAAAAAAAAAAAATCCTAAGAAATTCAACAGTTTGCTTAGCTTTCCGGTAATGGGTGTAATAAACATTTGAATTTATCGTCGATTTCATTTGGATGTTAAGCCATTTGGTTTCCTTTTTAACTAAATGAATTTTTAATTGCATAGATGCATGCATGCATGTGTGTGTGTGTGTGTGTGTGTGTGTGTGCCTTGACCTATGACCGTTTGTAAGATTTTAAGTGTTTTTTTCTGTTTGTTTTGTGTTTTTCTTTCATTTCCTCTTAACCACAACGTTTGCTGTTTAACAACTCATTCATCTTGATTTCTTATTTCGTCGGTACTAAAAGGCGGGGGGATACTTTTTATGTATTATTTTTCGTAAGACAAGTAAAAACATTTCATGTCTACTTTTATGTTCTCCTTTCGTTTAGAAGAAGACTTATTATATAATCTATTAGAGCAACTGCATGCAAATGTCCATGTGTCCGTTAAAGAGTATCTAAAGTTTGAGCCATTAATTATTTATGTTAATTCGCAGTGATGCTCATTTGAAATACAACAACAAAAAAAAGAAAAGAAATACAAAAAAAAATGAATATTTTTCGTTATTCTCTGTTTATTCAGCTTTTTCTTTCCTTTTCCGTCTCCTTTAAGTTGTTTATTTAATGAATACTCAGCTTGCGGTTGGATGCTGGCTGGATGGCTTTCTATTTTATTTTATTTTCCTGCGCATTGCCTTCAAGTTGTCTTACCTCTTTTTTTTCAATTCCCTCCTCTGCCTGCTAACACATTCTCATTCAAACAATTATATATATTAAGCAAATGGAACATGACCTCATTGGTAAATGTTGATGAAAGGATAAGAAATCAAGGCAAGAAGGAAGAGAAACTAATAGAGAATACAATAGAAAAGGAAAAAGAGAGCATCTTAAAAAATCATATTAAATTAGATGAGACTTTGGGTGAAACTTAAGTGATTGCTATAAACGTAAATAAATGCTATAGATTGTCCTCACCAGATGTAAAATCACATGGCACAAAAAATGAGAAGATTATAAAATTTTATAGTTGTGGTATAAATTAAAAATTTACGAAGCGCATAGGAAATCTCTTGGTATGGGAATCTTTCGTTCAGGGAAATTTATTGATGGCCATTTATTCAAAGTTTTATATAGAGGAAGACAAAAAAAAAAAAACATATAGATATAGAAGATAAAATACTAGTTTCCTCTTGATAATTGTTTTTTTTTTTTTTTTTTTTTCAATTTCCGTTCGATATTTTTTTTTTTTCGCTGCATTTTTTCAAATTCGAAAAAATTGTCATCGTTTTANCTAAAAGTTTCTTCTCGGAAACAAAACTTTAGTTCATTATAGTTACATTAACATACTTGTCTGTCCGTTCGTCTGTTAAACCCCTTTATACGACCTAAAAGTTTCTTCTCGGAAACAAAACTTTAGTTCATTATAGTTACATTAATATACTTGTCTGTCCGTTCGTCTGTTAAACTCCTTTATACGACCTAAAAGTTTCTTCTCGGAAACAAAACTTTAGTTCAGTTTTTTTGCTAGAACTCTCATCAGTTTAATTTTTGAAAATCCTAGCGGGAATAGGAACCGAAAATTATGTGGAAGTAGACTGGAGTACATGAACATGGTCTTTGGGTATAACAATTATTTCAAAAATACTAAAAGTTGTCATAAGGAATAGTTTAAAATCTACGGGATGGCTTAGGTTCGACGCAGATGCTCTACTTCATTGCGCAAACATTGTCTATGAGGCGGTTGTAGTTATCAAAAGATTCGGTCAAAACACAATAAAATTTCTTTTTGTGGTTTTTCTTTCTATGTTGGTACAAAAGTAAAACAGTTGGCTTGTTTGAAACGATTCTTGGATACTCGCCGTTCAAACAAACTTATACGTATCGTTAATTCTTTCGTTATACAAGGGTGTGAATCAAAGTCGAGTTCTTCTCGAGTTTTTAATTTCTTGATCACACTTCACTTTCGTTTTTTAGCTGTGCCGAGTAAACCATTAAATCCTTGTGTAATGTTTAAGGATTCCAGCAATATTAGGAAAAAATAAAACAAACAAATGAAGAAGCAGGACAACCAGCGGTTAATCCCGTTGTGGACAGATGGATGGAAGAACGTACTTTTATGTCAGTTGCCATATATTTGCCTATTTCTAGGCAAACGAGCAAAAGAACTGATAATAGCAAATACAGACAGAGGGACAGACTGATAATAGAAAAGCGCATAAAAGTCTAGTTCGGTGCACAAACGGCTGAACTGATGAAAAAGAAGGCTTGCTTACCCTTTACATAAATAATAAGTGTATGTTAAATGGTCTTATTTGGCAGAGACAGAGAACTCGTTGTTGCATTAACTAGAGTATGTTGGCATTTAAGCTGAAAAACTTGTTAAATAATCATATAAGCGGCTCCACTTTTAGTGTAATTGTTTTTTGTTTTTTGTTTTTTATTTAACACAAGTTTTACACTTTCAGCGTTTCTTTAGACATGACGCGACATCATTAGTAAGTAATGTTGTTATGTTTCATTTTGTAATTTTTTTTTTTTTTTTTAATTTGATTGGCCAAGTTCGTGGTTGTTTTCAATGTAATTATTACATTTTTTATTTTATTGAAAAAAAACAAAAAAAANGATTTCTTAGTATGGAACCATGTGGCTTGGATTGTTACAAATATGAGATTGAAACTCATATTGCTTTCATATTATATCCTTATTTTTACCACGATGGAGTGATTAGGGGACGTTGCGAACAGTACGAGAATTGCGGAGAGAATTGCGCTAAATGTCCGGCAAATAATTATCGGGGCCTAGTGGAAAAAGTGAGTACGTTAATGAAATCAATGCGTGAAGTAACTCCTTCTTGCTGTTCTTGCTGTACAGTTTGGAGCCAATTGTTCAAGTTTGTTCAACGAGTGCAGTTTATCATATAAAAGTTTCGATTGTTGCACGTATTTCTTGCCTTTAATTACACCATTTGGTAAATGTTTTCTTTTGAATTCCTTGCAAAACAATAAAAAGTAAGTTTCTGCTTAATTTAATCATTCAATCATTCAATCAGTCACTCAAGTGATCCCTTACTTTCGTAGGGGTAGTCCTACTTGGTTTAAGAGTAGAATAAATCCGGCTTATCAAAAACCTATAATGACTATAAGTACGAAACGGCCTTTTCAGGTTTGCCAAACGTTAGGCTAAAACATTTCAAATTTTTCTTTGCTAAGAACAATTTTGAATTTCTTAGGTTAGTATTTTAAATGAAGAGGATGTACCTCATTACGCGTTACCAACGGTTAATGTGGAAATCATGCAACCGGGTCAACGTAAGACTTTTCAATTTTTTATTGAAAACATGATCAATGATCCGGGAGTACGGGATATATCGCCTCATCACCGGCAATGCCGATTTGCGGACGAGCTTGTTGATGATACCGGTTTTAAAGCTTACAGTTTCAGCTCGTGTATGGCCGATTGTGTGCGCCAACATCAAATGGCTTTATGCAATTGTACAGCTTACAGCCTAATGCCTACGCCCCTGGCTAAGTATCCTGATTGCGACCTAAAGGGTTATATGTGCTTAGAGCGCAACTATATGGTAAAACGTGATGCAAAACCCTTGTTACCCTGGTCGGATAGTAATCACACTTGCACTTGTTTACCCTCGTGTACCGAAAACGATATACGCTCCGTCTATGAGTCAAATTCAGTGTAAGAATTCGCAAATAAATTGTTAAGTTAAACCGATTAAAAAAGCGATTTTAAATAATATTTCAGAACTGAACCAGGAGCGAAGGACATACGTATAGACATTATGATGTCCAATTTACCATCGGAACATTATCGTCGTCAGGCGTTACGATCACGTTTAGATGCAGTCGTTACCATAGGCGGTATATTGGGATTGTTTTTGGGTGCTAGTCTTTTAAGTGGTCTTGAATTTTTTTACTATTTCACTGTACGTCTATGGAACGATGTGAGAGCAGCGCGTCGACAACAATGAATAACAATTCATTTTAAATTTAAAGTCATTTATTTGTTTATCGTTTGTTTTCTTGTTGCGTTATGGTCCTCGTTTTAGTTTTTTTTTTTTTTGCTATGAAAGTCAACGTCAAGTTAAGGAAAGTTTTTAATTGCATTGCTCGAGGAAAGATACACATTCCATTTGCAAATGCAATTTAATTTACATTGACAATGCTAAAGCGCTCTCTCACAGATTCTTTGGCAAAGTAATTAAATATTTATTTATATTGTTATCCTTAAGAAATCTCTAGCACAACCCAAACTAAAACAAACACAAAANTTAATTATTGTTGAATATCTGTGTTGGCTTTGTTTGTCTTTGCTTCCGACCTGTATATCCAATTTAGTTAGTTTTGCTACCTACCTATTGAAACTAAGGATACATTAGCATACAACTCTTATAATAAAATATTTATTTAAAAGCAAAATGCGAACCTATGAGCGAGCAATAGCAGAGAGAGCAGTAGCAGCAACAAATAGTTATAAACTAATTGCATAATTGCATTAAACTTTAAGTACCTTCACGTGTTAACACAAACGACACAACAGTAACAATAACTACAACGGTAGATGGAAGCATGAATACAAAGCAACGGCATCACCGCACCTGTATCCGTTATGTTATAGTAAGTAACTATAAACATTAAGGGGAAAATGATATCCGAATGCGCATATGTGTGTTTGAGTGCAAGAAACTAAATATCATTATACGAGTTCTATGTGACGATGCTTAGCCCTATTAGCTGCCTTAAAGGTATCATATACATGTATATATATATATACATATATACATATATACATATATATATATATATTTTTTTTTTCTATTTTGCCTAAAAGGCGACAACTTTTCTGGGCCCTCTTTTGATATTTTTACCGGGGTTCTGGAGAAAGAGCTTCAATGCTTAATGAATACGAAATAATGAACAATGATGAACAATGAATAATGAAAAGGAAGAAAGGGGAAAAATTGAAGAATCGATCAATAAACGACGAGCAATGAACAAAGAATACTGAACAATGTAGAGTGAATAGGGAAAAGTAAACAAAGAGCAACGTATAAGGAGCAATTATCAATGTACAGGGAATAGTGAACAGTAAGCATTGGCCAATGAAGAACAAAGAATGAACCGTGAAGAACGAAGAATGATCAATAACCAATCACTAACTAACAGTGTCTAATGAATAGTGAAGAACAATGAAGAACAAGAAATAAACAATGAAATAATGAAAATCTATAGGGAAGTAGGGAAAACTTAAAAGCCAATAAAGTGAACAATGAAAAATGTGAATGGAGAATAATCTGAATAATAGGGAATTATGAACAGTCAACAGCGAACGCAACGCAAGGATAAAGAATGAAGAATAAATCAAAGTAAAAAAAAAAAAAAAAAATTGAAGAATGAATGATAAATAATGAACCAAGAAAAATGAGAAAACAAAACCGGATGATGATCAGTAAACAATGAATAGTTGAAAGTGAGAAATAAATATTGATTCGCAAATACTAAGAAGTGAGTATTCAATAGTGAACAATGAAAGATGAAAATAATGAATAACGAAAAACGAATATTTAGAAAGGAGAATAAGCACAAAAATGAAGAATGAATGATAATTAAGGTACAATGTAAAGTGTCGAGGGAATAATGAACAGCAGTGGGCAGTGGGCAGTGAACAGCAGAAGAGTAATGAACAATTAATAATATAAAAATGGATAATCAGTAGTAGGCATTGAACAGGAGCGATGAGCAAGGACGGATTGCAAATAATGAATGAAAAATAAAGGATAAATACTGAACATTGAAATTGAAAGACGAACAGCGCAAAAGATTAGAAGAAGATTAAGTTGTAATTGACAATATATAATAAGTGAGAAATTGCAAAATGCATAAAAATAACGGGTAACCTATGACGAGCGCCAAAAAATGGCCTACGAAGACTTGAAAGCGGGTAATGGACCGCGGGGATTGAAAAATATATAAAAATAACGGGTAACCTATGACGAGCTCCAAAAAAAGGCCTACGAAGACTTGATAGCGGGTAATGGACCGCGGGGATTGAAAAATATATAAAAATAACGGGTAACCTATGACGAGCTCCAAAAAAAGGCCTACGAAGACTTGATAGCGGGTAATGGACCGCGGGGATTGAAAAATATATAAAAATAACGGGTAACCTATGACGAGCTCCAAAAAAAGGCCTACGAAGACTTGATAGCGGGTAATGGACCGCGGGGATTGAAAAATATATAAAAATAACGGGTAACCTATGACGAGCTCCAAAAAAAGGCCTACGTTGACTTGAAGGCGGGTAATGGACCATCGGCATAGTGGAATGGATACCTATTGAAGGGCACTAATTGACATTACGACTGAAAAAGTGTAACTGATAAGAAATAAAGTGAAAGTGGATATAAAGCAAGGATTGACACATAGCAAGCAGTTAATTATTATTATTAGAAGGATGGGTAATCTGCCGGATAATTTATAATAAAACATGGTTAACAACTATTGTTTAACACAGAGTAGAGAAGACAAAAAAAAAAAGAGAATTAAAATAAAAATATTATTAAATGCCTATAGACAATTGTTAGCGTAAAGGTTACAACAAGAAGTAGATGAGAATAGCTTTTCGTTAGTGCGTAAGCAGGTAAAGTGGTACCGGGTAACGGATAGCAACTACAAGTGATGCAACCCGTTTGAGTTGTGGATAATAAATAAAAAATACCGAGAAGTGTGAAATCTGGTTAAAGAAGAGCATGCCAGTGTACTATGGTACATGGTCCAGGATTTACTGCAACAACAACTTGTTCAAAAATTAGTCTGACATTTTCTGTAATGTACGTAACACGTATTTACGCCCAATACCGACTCGGACTCTTTCCACCTTAGTCTTTGTAGCCTATTCAAATATAAACCTAACTATACTTTCAGTTATCCAACCCTTCATATATGAAAGCTTGCTAAAAAAAAAAAAAAAAAAAAAAAAGAGAAAAAGAAAAAAAACTTATTTTTATACCAAAAAACACGTTCTCTGAGCACCTACAAAAACTTGGATTAACAGACGTGAATGTATGTATGCATGTAATTATTTTTTTGAACATGCAACTTGTAACAACGTCATGTACGTACAAGTAGAACAACAACACAATAATTGTTTTATCTTAAGTGGATTTCATGGCAAAGATACAAAACCATGCCCTCTTTGTTAAGCGAATACCTCACACACGCACAAAGCCATGCAAACTAAATGCGATATATTATATAAGTCCTTATTAAGTGTGACACCTACACAAAAGCAAATACACTAATTAAATGCTTCAAACATAATGCTCGCACGTGGCGGCTTTGCATGAGTGTATCAGGCAAAGGCTTTGGCATGCCTGGACTTTCATGTTTATCGCAGTTTTGTTTTGACCTATTGTACGGTTGCTTGCCTGCTTCCCTGCTTCCCTGCTTGCCTGCTTGCCTGCTTCCCTGCTTCCCTGCTTCCCTGCTTGCCTGCTTGCCTGCTTGCCTGCTTGCTTGTATAAACGTGTATTTCCTGCTTGCCAGTCATTAGACATTAAGCAATCATCATCCAAAGTTAAAGGAAGTAATCGTAGTCGCGTTAACTTGACATACAAATGCGTTGGAAATTTGTGACTCACTTAAAGGATTATTGTGTCAATTGCACATTGTCTGGCTTTAGTTACATAGCCAATGAAAAGTAAGACTTCCCATTGCATAATTATTGTTCTAATCTCCAGTGTTAATAATCTTTCTGCATATGCGACGCGCACGTAGCTTACATTTCACTGAACGTTTATTTTGGTTCATTTGTGTCGTACTATCCGCTTGGGGTTGTTATCATTTAATCGATGAATACGAAAATGATTTTGAAAGTAGAGCGGTAAGCATTGTCTATGAGAGCATTCATCCATTCGCCAAAATTCAATTTCCTACTATCAGCGTTTGCGATTTGTATAATAAGTACGAGTTAGGACCTGAAATTGAGGAATACGTGGCAAGGTGAATGAACTTTAAAAGCGAATATTAATGAATCAGTGAAAAGTGTTTTTTTTTTTTTTTTTTTTTTTTTTTTTTTTTTTTTTTTTTTTTTTTTNACAGGCTTCAACTGATGGTCAACCGCACTACTAATTGTCTTGTCTATACTGTCCGTTTCAGACATAATATCTCCTCATTCGTTTATCTGTTTCCGTTTCAGACATCATATCTCCTCATTCGTTTATCTGTTTTCAAAATTCTCTTTCCGTGATTACTTAAAATTTAAGCTGTTAATGTATCTTTAGAAAATCGTTCAAGTCCAAGTTCTCGAGCTTTTAATCGAACGGCTATAGTTTCTCAGGTCGAGTAGGAACTCTTTTATGTCAGTATAACGTATATCGAACTCTTTGACTAAACGTTTATTTATTGCCTGGTCTGCTCAACTCTAGAATGCAATGCCATTGACTTTGAAATCCTTTAATGATTCCTTCAATGTCTCCAAAAGAAAATTGTCCTTATTCTTGAAACCTTGAATTCACCCAATAGTTGACGTTCGCTACAGTTTGCGATAGGGTAAAGTGCTGAAGTCATTAGCTTTTTCCATGCCTATGACTAACAACATGTACTTGACCTAAGACTTTCTAGCTGCGAATTTCAATAAAAAAATAATTAAATTAATTTATAAACGAATTCTTACAGAATGTTGCATAAAAAGCTTAGCTAAACCTATTGGCGGCCCGAGGATCGAAAGTTCTGCTCTTAGATGTCAATTATTTAGTTGGTTATCGTTGTGTTTTCTGTCTTTTTCTGTCTTCCTTTTTTGTTGTCCACCATTAAATTGCATATCACTTATGCATTATTTAGCTGTTTGTTATTTTAAAGTTTGATCGTCTATCTGTAATAAAGCATTTCGTAGCCCTTTTATGTCTGCCATAAATGTTTCTGAACAAACTAACGATTCTTCATAATACGTTCCCACCCCCTTGTTCGCTAACCTCCATTGTTATGCATAACGAATTATTTATTCTCTTTCGATTTTTTTCGGTGTCGATTATTCCTCCTTATCTACTATTATTAGTGGCTTACTATTGCTCGCCATTCATTGTATATCCCTGCAGAGCCCTTTGAACTTCGACAGTAAGTGAACCAGCGAATAGAAAATTTCTTGTTTGCTTTGGCAACAACAAATGGATATAAATAAAATCAAAGAGTTGGAATGACTTCAATGCATAAAATGAGAAAACTTTGCTTTTCTGAAAACATCGATTAACTGGGCGAATAACGGCAAACTAAAAAAAGCGTCGACAAAAAAAACTTTGCCACATCGAAGTCATCACAAAATAAAAGGTCGTAGAAGCTCAACTAAACTCCAAAACAAAGGATGACAACTAAGAAAATTTGTATTCGACTATGACCGGACATTTTGCACTCATCACTCTTCCTCTTCTTCTACAACAAGTGGAAAAAACCCACTGCCCGCAAAACCACATTTTCTACGTGCGTACCATGAGCACATGTTGCGAAGCTACAGACTAATGTCTTACCTGGTGATGTCGAACATCTTGAGTACGCTAGCAGATTTTTCTAAGCAGTATTTATGTTCATTTGAAATCGTTTCCAAACAACAACAAAAATATACATGAAAAACACTGGTTTTGTTTTTTGTTTTCGGTTTCGGTTTTGATTGTGATTTTGATTTGGTTGTGGTCTCGGGTTCGGATTTGGTTTTGGTTGCGATTTCAATTTTAGTTTGAATTTTTGTTTTGGTCTCGTTTTCGGTTTCAGCTTTGATTTCNAAGACTATTCCGCTAAATAGTCTGCAAAATTGTCGGAAAAGTTAATGATATCTCGAGTCTAGATGTCTAAGAAAAAGGAAAAAGACCACCAGTGCAGCTCTTAGTAGGTGCGGTGAGTAGTGAATCCGCACAAAATTAAAGTCTTTTGTTTAAAATCAAATCTTTATTTATTCATGTAATTCTAAGTTACTTCTGACCAAATTGAGGCACGGTCAGTATCTTGTATAATAAATAATTTAATGCTAACTTAAGCGATTAATAGAATTAAAGTAATAAAAAATAAAATTAATACAGTTAAAGTAGTGGGTTACAACTAAATTAGGCTAACTAGGTTAACTAGGTTATGTGTCACATTATGTTGAAATGTAAACTTAGCGTAAATTGTAAATCACGGTAGAGTGCGACAGATCGATAATGCTACAGCGGTCCTTTTGCCAGATGCTTACATTTTTCTTCCACGAAGTTTTGTGAAGGCTTGGATGAGATCAACTTAACAATAGCTATCCGTTTCTTTTAGTTTTGTGGCAAAGCGTAGTAAAATCGCTTTTTGTTCGACAACTAGTAAAAATTGTTTGCTTTTCCTCTCTTTTTAGTACTAAAGCTTCGCTTAAAATCTCACGGACTTCTGAAAGTGTGTTTTGACATCAACGACTCATTAAGCGGTCGGGCGCGCATAGCTGTTTTGAAAAAGGTGATTGTAATCGAATTCGAGGTCTTTTGAAAAAGTTGCTTGTAATCGAATTCGAGCTCTTTTGAAAAAGTTGCTTGTAATCGAATTCGAGCTCTTTTGAAAAAGTTGATTGTGATCGACTTCACGTTAAAAAGATTTTAGACTGATTTTCTTAAACTATTGTTCTAGTAGGCAACGTTAGACTAACGCCTCTCCCTTTTTTTTTGGCAGAGCAGCCATTTTTGGATGTCTGCTGGACCTGTATAAATAGACTGATGGTTAAAAAGAACGTAAAGGAAGAGTGGTACAATGGGTCCATAATCTAGTAGGTGTAAGTTTTATGCTTATATCGATCGGTTACTTACTATAACTGTGGCCACATGCTAATCTTAATTAAACGAACTCATCGAAAATTGAAGTCGATCCTGGCCACCTGATAGGCACGATTCTTATCTACTGGGCTATGCAAAAATACATGATGATTATTACAACAACAAATTATAGAGAGGCAGGCAAACGGCGTCAGTATCTCCGTACTTCCTTGATTTTTTTCTGTGTACTGAGATTTTCGTAACTGGTCTCACGTACAGTTCTAGATGTTGGTTTTAACCAATGTATGTGAGCATTAGATTCTAACTTTGATTTCGCAAAAAGGCAACGTTAAGACTATCCCTTCTGGTATTGTTGCTGGTCTTTTTAACACTCGTTTGTTCGAAAGCGATTTACAAGGTTTTTTACTCAGACATTCATATGATTATTAAAATTTCTTTTAAATCACTACTAATCGCTTATCAGCCGTAAAGATCGTTGCGGAAAAATTTCAATGCGAATTACGTAAGTTTTAAGTAAAAGTTTTCCTTTTAAGTAAAAAAATTTGCAATTTTCTACTGTCAGTAAACTTTGATTTATAATGACAATCACACGACGTACGACAGAACCAATACATAAACTTTCAGAACTTTACAAACACATATGTAATTGCATATATATATATATATATATATAGATATATATGCGTGTGTGTGTGCGTGTGTGATGACTGGTGTGAGAAAATGTAATTTCTTATAAGTCAAAGGTGTTTAATGCCATCAAATACATAATACGTACATGTGAACGAAAAAAGGAGATTTGCTTTTATCTTTTAACGAATTTTCCAGTCCTTTTTTCTATGTCCGCCACAGGAGGTATGTTTAGTTTCTCATATGTTCGCAACGAACAGAAATATGTGAGCGCGAATTCAACTAAGTGGTTACAGCAATGCATTTAGCCAACTGACCCCTGGATTGCTTATCCGCATGAATTTTGTCTTAAAATGTTGTCCGAACTCTTTTCGTCAAGTCTCTCTTCAGATTAAATGTGCAAAGCAGCGCCTTTAGACTGAGGTCAGTCGCATCGCAGTTCGCTATAATGTGATCTGGATTTGACTTTTGAATTTTTAATTGGAAATTGAGTGTTGACTTGAGAAACTTTTCTTAAAAAAAAATCACAGCAAGAAAATCGTAAAGCAAACAATTTTTCCATTGAGTACGACAACGAACGATAAAGATTCGCCACTTATTCCCTTTTCTTTAATCAATAGGCTCAAAATTGCAGTGCAGAAATAATGAAAAATATATTTAATGACATCTCCGTGTGTATCTCGGAAGTCTGGGAAGTCTGCTCCGATTCCGGTTGCTAAAGAATCATTTTTACAGAGTTGTTAAGCTTTTTAGTTCAAAGTCGTAAATTTTCTCTCAAAAAAATCCGTATGGGAAGATCGAAAGTGAGGAGAATCCATTCTTAGACCCGAATTCATTTATCATAAAACTCATCACTTTACACTTTTTTCTAAACTATTGCAAAGGAACTTTAATTTACTTTTCTTTCAGCTTAAACTTTAAAATTTTCTTTAATAAAGGCCTCGTGCCAAGCCCGTGCTATAATCCTGACCCTGAATAATAAAAATTGTTGATCTTTCTTTTCTTTTTTAAATTATGGATTTTAGTTATTTGAACTTTAATCCCTAAAAGTTTCTTTAAAAAAATTCCATCTTAAGTTCCAAAAGTAGCCGGAAAGTATCAGTTACCAAAGAGCTATAAGTCAAAAAAAAAAATGATCTTCTCTTGGAACATCTGTACTGTACTGAACTGTCACCAAAGCAGAATTGGACAACACGTACAGTGTGTGCCTTGTGCGAAATGACGATATGCGATGAAAGCGATTTGTACGGTGTAACGGTATCCGGTGAAGGCGATTTATACGATATGCCAATAAGTGTAGGGAGCATAATATCGTCCCTTTATTTTTAATCACACATCGCATCTATACTAGAGGTGAGGGGTAATAAGAGTTTCGGTTCAAGTCGTAATATAATTCCTTCTTCGTTTTTCACATATCTTTCTTAGAAATAAAGGGTCCATGTACAACCATTTTTTTTTATTTTTTTTCTTTTTGAGTATAGTACATACACACAAAACATACAGAATCTTGACAATTTAATACTCGCTTATAGATGTTTATATTGGGGAGGAATTAATCTAAAGGGTATAAATACATGTATATGTGTGTGTGTGTGTGTGTGTTTGTATGCGTGTTTGAATTTTCCACTGCAGTATGCTATTGAAAATTTAAAGGACATACATATACATAAGAAATAACAAAAATAATATTTTAACTTCACATAAAATTGATGTGAAAATTTGTCACTCTAACCTCGTTTTCTTTAAGCATTACCATCTCTACTACAACCATAGTTAGTAGTGCTCTGTTATATCAACAGCTTTTAACAGTTTTGATTTTTATTTTTATTTTTATGTTTTCTTTCTCTACGTTTTTACTGATGATGCCACCAGTAAATGTTGACAGCAGCAATGCTGGTAAATATATCTACGTATGTTTTTGTGTAAAAAAACGAAAATAAGAAGAAAAAAAATCTTCTCATCCTGAAGAGTTGAATAAATGTTTTTAAAGGACTTTAAAGATTTACGGTACAGCAATAACTTGCATATAATCATTTTGATAGCATCTAGCTTCAGGAATTATTTTTAATATTTTTGAATTGAAGGATATGGACCAACGAACTTAAGAAACGAACTCCTACCTTAATACAGTAGTAAATGCTATAAGCAACTAAGTAAATGATCTGATATATGCGGCAGTTAACGGCAGTTGAAAGTTCAACTAGTATTGATGATTATCATTTTGACCTTGGACTCGTTTAATTAATGCTTGAGATTTGAATATTTAAGAAAGGTTAAGAACTCATTAGCAGAAGGGTTAAATTGGATTTCAGTGTTTCGGTTAATTCTAAAAAAAAAAAAAAACAAAACAAAGCAAAAAAAAAAAGAAAAATGTTATCAAAAATGCAGTTTATGCTGCTGCGCACAAGTGATTATAAAGCAATCACTTTACCGATTGTCCTTGCTTAAGTAATGCATTTTCTTTTCCTTGCTTGCCACTTTTGTGGATGCATGCCTTCACGTTTATTAACATTTTTTTCATATTTTCATTGTAGAAAATTTGACAACGTTGACAAGCAAGTGAAAAAACAATTTTCAACATACCACTTATGCCTTTGAAATATCCTTTGAGATTTACTCCACTCTACTCTACTAGATGAACATATATATACATACATACATACATATATATAGAGACATATTTTCAGCTGCTTCATATTTTCATTGCATTTATTTGCAACCACATTTAAAAACATTTCACTTTCCTATCTATGTTTTTTTTTTTTTTTATTTTTGTCTCTCTTTCTCTTACGCCACTTCTATTGCACTTTTCCCCTAAGTCACGGTCTCCGTATTCCCAGCTTTATATGTGCTTTTCTTTTTCGTAAGCATGTTAATTTTGTGTCCTTGTGTTATAATATTAGCTTAGTAAAGGAGAAGACAGTAACACTACCACGAACATTACCAAAAACAACAACAACAACAACAACAATAACAATAACAATAACATTGCTTATTATAATAGTGACAACAAAGTTAACAACATGGCAAATATGTGTCATGAGGCCTTCCGAAAGTTAAAGCGAGTAAAGTAAAAAGCGTGTTAGATGAAGATGGGGACAGATATAGAAACAGAGTCAGAGGCAGAGGCAGACGTAGAGATAGAGAGAAAGTGAAATGACTTAATGCGGTTCATGACAGTCGTGCATAAATTTTGGTTTTAATCTGATGATAAATGATTTGTTATATACATTTTTATATATCCGTGCTTTGTGGCAGTTTTACGTTTTGTTGGCAGTTGGTCCTTAAGTGCTAACTTAAATAAACTGTCAAAACGAGCTGTGAAGAGACATAAAATATATAAATGTTGAAAAATTCTTTTTAGGTTTATATGCAGATTCTTTTTTTTTTTTTTTTTTTTTTTTTTAAAGTCACGGATTAAAGATTTTCTCTCCTTACTGTTGTTCGTGTCATATTTACTGAGGTTAACATTCGTATTTTGCTTGAAGAGCAATCACTTCTATCTCTTATTAAGGCCGTTTTCGGCGATACATTTTCTTTCTGAACTTTTTCTTTATGCGTATGGAGATAAAGAACTTTCGCCGTTAGCTTAATCTTGCAGCAGAACAGTCAGAGGGAAGAATTATAATACTTTTCTTAGAATTGGTGTCTTTCATGAGGTTGCCCTTAGAACGGGCTGTGCTTCAATTTCAGAAGTTTTTCAACAAATATCAGGCTTTCTGCTAAAGAATTATTTATTATACCTAGCATTGTTAATGGTATTGGGGGTACATTTCCTACTACGTATCGAAACACTATCTTTCGGTTTGAAGCTACTGTTTATGTTTATGTTCACCGAAATACTCTCAAAAGTTCTTTTTAAAGCACTGAATATTTCGAGGATTTTGACAGAAGCTGATAGCCCCTACTTTATATTTGTGACCGGGGTGTTGAAAAATCGACTCGGAAAAATGCAAAAGACGTTCTGTAAGCCAAATGGCTGATCAATATTCTTATCAAAGCTGAAAGACGCCAAAAGAAAAATCTCTAGTTGGGATGAGAAAGACGTTAAGTAGTTTCATGCGTAAAAGGACATGCATTCAACGGCAACTGACGGGCCCTAATCGATCAAGGGATAGTGACAGACAGATTTATCATTGCTGAGAGAAAAGTAGAACGTTATCGTAATGGCCGGACTTCCGATGTCTAGCAATAAAAATGTGGAAAACTACGCTCGGAAGAGAGCAAAGCAAGTTGGGACGGATGATAAAAAGACCAACCGCAACTAAAATAATAAAAATGCTATCAGCAGTAATATTAGCAAAGGCTATTATCCCAAGAGGACTCCTTAGGGCATGCTATGCTCAGCAAAGCAATCTAACTCGCTGTGACATTGCAACTAAGAAGTACAACGCGGACCCATATCAGTGGGTATGAACTAAAACTACTAGTACTAGTTGAAAAAAAGGAGCAGTCAATAAAGAGCGACATCTTTGAACGGAATTATGTGTGAAGAAATTATTCCCGTCATATACATCTCTTCTTAAGAATTTAAGCAGAAAGGCATGTATTTCTCTGCTGCAACTAGATTAGCTTTTGCCCAGTATAGGGTTATAGTAATACTATTAGCAGTTAGTAAGACTGATAGCGTTTTACAAAACATATATCCGCTAAAGCAGGAGCGATATTTACCGTTGTGTTGGGTAGCTTTCCACAGCCACAAGCTGACTTGCCCCAGCTACGATGCGTACTTTCCATGCCGTATGGTATGCCGAAATTAATTGGTTAGTAAGAAGCAGGTCCACTAAGGTAAATGTATGCAGTCAGTAAATAGTTCTCAGAAAGATATGCAAATAAATAAACTTCTACCCAAAAATGGATTTTAGTAATAGTATTACCAGTAGATTGAGCTGGTAGGCTTTCACAAGCCGCATATCAACTTAAACATGAGCTACATATTGTTTTAAGCTTTGCAATTGATCACAAGCTGATCTGCCCCAGCTATGAGGCGTATTGTCCATGTCGTACGGTACGTATTTAATTAGTTTTCATGCAAAGCCCAAAGATATTTCTTTGGTAAGGTCCCAGGGGAGCCAAGAAAACATATGCGACCTGGCTTCAGTTGAACTAACCTCTGTCCAGGCGTAGATTATTATTGTCAGTACATTGGTGTGGTATGAACCGTATCGATACTATTTTTGAGCCATTTGTCACCTACACCATAAGCTATCAATAATTCAAAATCTTGCCTCCGCGGTACTCCATCGTGCTAATTAGCTTTCCATAACCGTAAGCTGATCTTCACTAGAAAGAAAAAATTGCTTAAGGTTAGCGAAGAGTCTAATGCTATTTATTGATGTAACTATAGAACAGTTTTTCTTAACAATTCGTTAGATTGTTTGTCATAGCTTTTGCGGTCATATATGCACAATTAAAACTCAGATGATTCCCATTACCCGTTTCACTAGGTTCTCAGGGGGTATGAGGAAGTTACAGTGCAGTTCTAGTGCTAAAGTAGACTCTTTATGTTTAGATTCTGTAATTACGTTGCTAAGCATGGCTTGCTCTTGTCTCTCTGGTAATATTTGGGCTGCGAAGGACAGAAGGACAGAAAAATGCAAGCTTTGCTGAGATCGGCTAAAAGCCACCGAATGAAATTCGTGCCACCGTTTGCTGGATATTTCGTATGCAATAGCGGGTCCCTTTTTTTTAAAGATTTGCTGACATGTCTTGCAATATGTAAGTTAACCACGCGTACATGGCGATTAATTTCCATTAAACACTGCGCTGTGTTGCATATCCTGGTTTCGATAACATTCTACAATCATTAAGTTGTTTCCACTGAAATACATTGAGTTCCTTTGATGGTTTCGCAAGCGTAGTACTAGGTTAGGACTGAAGACATTGGACTTTGCCGTTGATATCGACGGTGGGCTACAATTTTTTTTTTAATTTAGGTTATCATAGTAAGTTTTCCTTTTGTTGCGCATGACCCTTAAAGAGGACGATTGTATTCCCTTTAGGGAATCAACATATGCTATGGTTTAAAGGCAAAAGATAACAGTTTAAGGGAGATTTGTCACGAAAGTGTCCAGAACGCTGCAGTAATAATTGCTGCCTTAAAATTGTATATAAATTTTAGGAGCATAAATTACTGACTTAAATTCGACTAAAGTTTCCTTTCCTTTCGAAAGCTTATACAGTTCACTATTTCCATAAAGCCATAGCTCTTTCTATGTAAAGCCATAGCTCTTATATCTATTTACACCCCAGACTCTTTTGTACTCTATTTGCAATTTTTAAAAGTTCTTAAACTTGTTTATGCTATCAAAAGTCATTCGGAGAAGCATTTTCATCTTCGATCCAGATAATAATAATATTCATGTTGTTGTAAATCTTTCATAACATATTCTATTATTTTTCAAATTTTTGAATGCCTTTAAATCTATTTAATATATTTTTTTATTTTCCATTTGAATATCATTCAAGAACAGAAGAATATTAGAAGAAAGTATTCGGATGAATGAATTGCTAGTAATTTTCAACAATTTCTATTATTTATAGATATGTAAGGTTATTGTGAAATTGAAGTGATTTGTTGTTGCTATTGTTCATTCTAGTTTTCCTGTTCAACGAATCAAACATACCTTGTTTTGTTTTTATTCAGTTTTATTGTTTTCTCTTTTTTTTCCTTTTATTTTCATTACGTTTATCAATTAATTCTTTAAGAAAAGAAGAAGAAGAAAAACAGAAGAGGGGGGGGTAAGAGAAGAATTGCAGTAAAACAAACAACAACATTCAGATGTTTTATGAAATGTAGAATGAATTAAATGGTGATAGTTTTACACAACTGCTTATATTGCTGCCGTTATAGTTCATTCGTTTTTTTTTTTTTTTTTTTTTTTTTTTTTGCGCATGAAATGTGTTGTATTCCAAAAACATCCTGCACGTACATAAATTCTTATATTATATGTTTGCTCTGTTTGATATGCTTGCTTAAATCCAACACCTTATGCATACATCTAAACTATATTTATGCATACGTGTATATATATATATATATATATGTGTGTATATATGCGTAAGCACTCACAAACACACCCATGCTTACACACGTATATATTCATATATACATATTCATATGTATATATTCATATATATATATATACACATATATATCTATGTATATGTACATTCATTTACATAATCAATAAATCCCGGGACTTCAACGTTAACTCTTACAAGAAATCTTAATTATTCTTAAAGGCTATCAAACCGCAAAAAAAGCCTTTAAAAGACCGTCCGCTTACCAATTAAAGCGATCGTAGCGGCAAGAGTTCTATTGTTTTCAAAATAATCGAAAGATCTGAATATTCTTTGCTGGTTAAATTTTTACTTTTTATTGGGAAAAAATTCCACTTAAGATTAGCTTTGACTTGGGAAATATTATGGCAACACTTCTCCGGTAAGAAAAGCAATTTTTCGATGCGTTGATCGGTGGAACGACTTGAATTTACTGAATTATACTCCAATCAACTGTATTCTCCAGATTTGAATCCCAATGATTATTATCTATGACGCGGGGAAAGATTTTGATCAAACCATGAGCTCAACTGAAGCCTTCTTTTTGGGAGCCCACACAATACCTTCTGAAAAAAAAAGCATTGAAACGCTAGAACAGCGTTAAACTGGTGGTACCACACTTAAAGCATGATGTGTGTGTGTGTGTGCAGGATAAGGTCGAATTTTCGAAAAATAAAGAGAAAAAAATGGTTTTTCGAACTTAGTTCCGTGACTTATTGACCAATACATTATATGTACAGCAGCCTTAGCTTACGCGCTAGATAGAAGCTTCCATCGCAAGGAAGTTGCAATCAGTTAACGTATAAAATAAGAACTCGATCCAAGAAAAGTGGAAAAAGCTTCGATTAAGTTACAAATTCCGCAAATTAATTGCGAAAAGTTTAAAAAATGTTCGGAAAATTCAAAAAATGTTATTATCATTGTTATTAATATAGACGGAGAGATAAATTCTAAGGTTGAAGGTTTAAAGCATTAGCACTAGCTGAGGCTATCGGCTTTATTGAAAACTCTACCACACACTTCAGATTTAAACCCACGATCAATGAGTTGATCGAAATCCTTAGCATAGACGGCAATCAGGCGGATAGGAAGAGATATTAATTTATATTAGAACCGAATTTTCCAAAATCATAAAAGGAGCATATAGACGATTTGTATCGCGCCAGGGGTAAAAATCGTGTAAAAAAAATATTTTGTAATTTCAAGGACGAGTGTAAGTTGATATCGTCATACCTTTGCTATACAATATGAATGCGTTCATAGAGACATTCACTAATGCATATTAATGCTTAGGATTTTATTTATCAAACCAAGTAAACACACAAAGCATCGCTGCATAAGCACACGCATGGCCATATACAGGTATATGGATTGAAATATTTATATTTACGTTTACACTTACATGTGTAAACTAAAAATTGTTGTTTGTATATGTAAAAGTAATATAAGAAATTTCTTCTTCATATAGTTTCTATATATATGTGTGTGTTTTACTATTGTTAGTCGTCAGTTGTTGTTGTTGTTGTTGTTGTTGTTGTTGTTCTTGTTGTAGCAGTTGTCGTAATAGTTTGCTTTGGTTTGTTGTATACGTTGTGTGATGCATTGGGTTTATTCCGGTGAGTTACTTGTTTAGGGAAGAAAAAATCTAAGAAAAATACGTACACAGATGTTAAACACTCATCCGTCGTGTAGAACTTGGCATAGTTTTCTTTGCTTTAATGCCAAACAGCTTTAAATATTATATAAAATTTACCTGATCCTGATAAACACACACACACACACAAACACGCACAAGCAGACCTAGGCTCATATACTGTATATGTATATCTGTGCCTAACGTATACACATACATACATTTTTGTTGTGCGCTTGAATAATATTTTGGCTCTGGCTGTGTTTTTTTTTTTTTGCATATATATATATGTAGAACTGTAAAGGTGTTGTTGTTCTTGTTTTGCTTTCTCTAAACTTTGCTTTACATTTACACCTTTCTTTTCATTCAAGGTTTTCTGAGGAAGACAGAATACTGCAACTTGAAAACATACATAGTCACAGCTGCGTATTCGTAAAAAAGTATTTAGCAATTGTATGCTACAAACAAGCTCACATAAAAGTAAATGCTAAATGCTTTTTTATCTTTTTTCCTGTTACTATATAGATATTATTATTACATCTACAACGGGGGGATATTTTAAATTTTGCAAGAACAAAAATTTTGGATGATGGCTTTGTTCACAATGTTTCTTAAAATCCCGAAAAAAATATTTATATTTCTCTGGACTAGACTACGCACTAATCGCCATGATACGTCGGCAGTATTCCACTATTTCTCACTCAACAGCTATTCGTTCAGGGTACTTAAGGCAGGATGCCCGGACCGACAAGTGCATGTCGTAGAGGAAGTCATCTCTCCATTGGACGGACAAACGATTCTTAAAAATAAAAGGGTTATCGATTTTAAACATCACCTTAAATAAGCCAAAAAGTCGGTAACAGCATAACACTTTTCGATTGGCCACACATTCACTAGTCTGCCGCCATTCCCTATGCATCTGTCTTTTTCCTCACTTCTTTCTGACAGTCACCATATTATACGTGCAAGAGACATTCCTTAAGTGATTCATCGCCTTTCATCACTTCTTTCTGATGGTCACCATATTATACGTGCAAGAGACATTCCTTAAGTGATTCATCGCCTTTGAAAAAAAAAGAGATAAAAATTTTATATAAATTTTTCTCATCACCAAAGCGGTGTAAAATTTTAAATCAATGACTGTAGACGTATCCCTCTTCGGACTCATTCTTGTGGAAGTCCATGTAGAAAGTTGGAAACTATAATGAAATAGAAGTGAGCAGGGACCAGCTAAGAAGGAATCGCTTTGAGATTTCGTTCTACTGGAAAGCTGTCTACTTTAACGTTATGAGAAATAGGTCGCTTTTTTTTTTGAAGGCAAACTTAGTTCTAAAAATGTTTTCTTCACAAATACTAAGGATTAGAGACATTTTGTAAGAAATTTTTTTTGAGCCGCATTTGGTTAGAGGAAGAGATCTACACAGCGTTACACGCCGTTAATTATGATTAAAGATTAAATTTTTACAATGAGTTTGGGTTGGGCCAATACCAGGCAACCAAAAAAATCGTAACTTAGTTGAAATGCCACCTATTTTTTATACCTTACCCTACATGGGTGTATTAAGCTTGTGTGGACCTAAGCAACACCCAGAAGGACTTGAAAAGGACCAACTTTTTGAATCGCTTTAAACCTGTTCGTCCGTCCATCTGTCTGTCCATTTATCTGCCGCGTTTTCTCGTGTTCAGCTTACCGCTCCAGAGCTATATAAAGCCTTATTTTGAAAAATTGTTATACGAATGATTGTATTAAGCGGAAAAACGGTCGGCCCACTATAGTGTCTTCACTTATTTAAATGTAACTAATCACTGTTGGGCCACTGTTATGTCATACCTGAGCAACACATAAAACTACTTGATTTATATGTTGAGCTTAACTAATGTGGTGTTTAATTAAGGACTACCAGGCTTTTCCTGGCTTGCTTCGTCTTAGTGTTTCCTTGCAATGCGATGCTCATGATATTCAAGTTTCGTTATTTAAAGAAAACTTTCCGTTGGTTTTTCTTTTACTTTCGTGCCGTTTTCTTTTTACAAAAATATTTTTTGTGTACTAAAGAAACTATTCCAGGCCGTAATTAGCTAGCTTGCTATATATGAAAGATCAAGAAGTAGCATAACTCTCTTATTATAGTTGTATGCCTAATTTAGCTGAAATTTAAAAATTTTTATAGGAATTGAAATGAAATGAAACTCAGAGGATGAGAGCTATATGTGTGACATGGTGGTGGTAAGAAATAAACGAGGAAAGGGATACGAAGTATAGTTCAGGAGCGGTAGAATAATGAGTGCGTGCGTTATAGGGAAGCACTTAAGCACGCTCGAAGATTTGAACCCGCGGACAATTACTTGGTAGTCAAAGCTCTACCTACACCGCTACACTTTCACCTGAAGGGTGAAAAGTGAAAATGAGAGGAGATGAGGGGAGACCGGTTAGTTAAATAATAGTCTCAAAATTAATAGAATATTTCGAAGAACAGATAGTGGCATGGACAAGAAAATGAAAGGCTACACTGGACGTGTATTTAGGCATATTTCATGTGATATCTTATATTATAGGCAGAATCCGTTATAGCTTTTCCTTATTATATATAACAAGCTATGAGAGTTTCCCAGTGAAACCATTCCGAGAGAAACGAATCTTAAGATACGATTTGAGATAAATTTCGCTTACTTGTTATTATGGTTTTTTTCTTCTTTTGTTGTTGTGTGTACGCTTCATCTTTGGGTATTTGCATTGTATTTTATGATGCTGACGAATTCATTGATAAGTTTTGTCTTTAAGACAATTTTATATTTAGTTGTTGTAAGCAGTTAGATGAATAAATATGCAACTTACGTAAGTCTCGGTAGTTTCATACCATTTTCTTATGATTCCCTTCCTTTTTGTATTGCATTGATATATATATCTGTTAGATCGGAAACAGGAAAATATATGCGAAGATAATCCATTGAAATGGAAATAACTGAAAATTTAATTCACGTAACGTGCGTAACATATTTGTGTTATTGTTAACAATTGCATTTATTGTTGGTTGTTGTTATTGTTTAGCTGCTTAGCTGACTAGTTTTTTAGTTATAAAAGCCTGATGAAACTTAAGCAATTTGTTGTTGTTGTTGCTTTGCGCTCCAGGCTGTACTCAAAACACGATGCATTGTGCAAGCGTGACTCTCTTACAGGAAGATAAAAAAAAAAAAAGAAAAAAAAAAGAACAGAAAGATGTAAAATTTCACAACAAAAAAAAAAAAAGAAGCTCTTTATGAACACAATACAGAGTTTTGCTTCATTTGGTGTAAATAGTGTTGCATTGACTTTCAGAAACGAACTGACTGTCTGTCTGTCTGTCTGTCTGCTTAGCTGCTTAACTATTTGTCTACTTTAACATTTGCTGTAAGTACCAATTTCATGTTGTTTGCGTGTGTGCACTTGAAAGAAAAACTCTTCAATATAAAATGAAATAAAATAAAGCGGAAAAAAAAAAAAAAATGAAATACTGGCAAGTAGAGGGAGATAGAGTTAGAGGAAAAAAGAATCATGAACAAATATAAAGAAATTCAATTTAAAAAGATTTCCGCTTTCAGGAAATTTAAAAGTGCTGCCATAGAAAATAAGCACTCAACGTGTTTATACACTTTCACGCTCATCTATACCGAGAGAGAGAGAGAGAGAGTATGAAAAATCTAAGCTGAACACCTTTATTGAATTGAATTTATTCTATATACTCAGTTATATTATTCGTACACACACACACACAACTGGCACATTTCCTTTTCAGCGAACAATAACCGCTAGCTTCTATTCTGTGCCGCTCTGATAGACGCCATAAAAGAAAGCCAAGAAAATCATTCTCGTTATAATTCTCTCCACCCTTTTGGTTTTCTTTTTTTCCTTTCTGCTTTTTTTTTTGCGAATTTTTTCTTTTCGTATAGTTTCACAAAGACATTCAATGCGCATACGTTATCTACATAGCAAACTTGATTGAATTTATTAAATAGCAAAAGCAGATACAAAAACAAAGAAAAAGAAAGTAAAAAACTATGACAACCAAACTGTTATCAAAGCTATGTAGAAACAAAAGTTAAACCATAGAAAACTGTGCATATAGAAGTGATTCCGGAATATCCCCTACCTGGAGATAAATACATAGAAACTCTTCTAAAGTTTTACGTCCAGAGTATTTTAAATGATTCCTCCACGCATTTCCATCAACTTTCGATTGCCCGAAGTAATAATTTGGGTCCTATTTGCCTCTTTAAATGTAAAGATAATCTTCATTATTTATATGAATTCTTGTTCGTAGTAAAATCGATGCGATTTGTGTAGGTTTCACATGAAATGTTTTATGAACATTCCTGCTGCAGCGCAAGCTACTTAAAAGAACTGCATTAGTCTTCGTCTGATTAGAACGTTCTAAAGGATAATCTTCCACCTTTCCATTGTTTACTTCATCATATTCTCTTCCATCGAATAATACAAATTTGTCTTCCCCTTTGCTTTATATCATAATAACAACTTTATTTTTTTAAATATTTTTCTCTCTACGGGTAAACCTATCCCAGTCAGTAAAGCACTTCCGTTAGCCTCAGTTATGCAATTAACAGATTGTGGTCTTTGCCCGTCGCTAAGGTAAGCGTTCAGGCGATAAAGGCAAAAGACTTACCGATTGGACCCACACCCACTAGACTGCGTTCACCACCCTTCTATTTCTTTCTCTTTCCTTTCTTCCTTCTCACTGTCACCATGTTACACCAATACCGTCAGGGTATATTCCCTGAGTGTATTGGTAAAATCAAGAAAGAAAAAAAAGAAGTAATCCACGCTTAAAAACTTGGTGAGCGATGCTTGGTTTTCGGTCTTAGTGTAGGCTTCAATTATTCTCTTTTATCTATGTAAGCCATAGTCAGCCTTTTGCATCTTTAGAATGTTGGCTTCCATATCTGGAGCTGTCACACACGCGGTTAAATCCGAAGATAAATGGTTAGTATTAACGATAAAGTTTAAATAACACATGAAATCCTCTAGAGAATCTTTAATAATAATTTTGATTGCGGTCGTAACAGCGGGAATCATTCCAAACGGATTACTACTTAATTTATATGTTTCCTTCATTTTGTTGCTCGGGAATTAAGACCATCTCTTCCATACCGTAATGTGAGGATTATTGCTTAAAATGTGTTGTTCTGTGAGCATATTTCCCACATAGTATACCAAAGTTAGCAAAATATTGCTTTAGGAACAACGTTGCTTTTCATAGCGTCCTTATGGATACAGCCAACTTAAGTGTGTCTATAGAGATTAAAAATGTCACTGCATCAACCAATCAATGAAAAGTTTAGCTCTCTCGGTACTATTCACGTGCTCTCCGCTTGCACACACACCGTACAATATATTAGCGTTCCTCGTTGCTCTTTAATCGTAACGTGAACCTTCTAGTCGCAGTATTCTTTCGCACAATTCTACCTCTTGTCCCTTTTGAAGGCGAACGTGTGCCAATACTAACCGATGGTTTTCTAGTAAAAATATCTCTGACTACAAACTTTTCTCCAGGTATAAGGACTAAGCGGCTAATTAAGTTGGAAAAAAGCAGCCTATGCTTTCTTTCTCGTGCCTTTATAGCATTTTCCTATGATGCGCTTAGTAGTTTTTGTAGCCTTGCATCTGCATACCATTGTCATATCGTACCCTTTTATTTTTCTTGACGAAATTTCCAGAGTTTGTTGTGGTCCCTGTCTGATTCTGAATCCTTAGCGTGTGGTCCTCTCTTTTCGGAAATATTTGCTGCTAACAATGTAATAGACTTTGCAAGTTGCGGTTGCTTATGTCTTTCAATTCTCTTACTATTTTCGGATATAAACTCTCTTAGTACTATGAACAGCAAGCATTTATTTCTGAGGTTAGCGAAAAGTCAAAATTGAGTCAAGTAAAAAATCAAGGCTGATATATGTTCCCATAAAAGGCTGTTAGTTGTTTCTGGCCGCTACAAACGATGTGACGAATTATTATGCCCTGATGCGTTGATGATAGGAAAAAGGAAAAACTATGCCAGTCAACTATATGTTAGGAAAGCGATTGCTTAACAGAAAATTAAGTGGGAAAGACACACACACCATCTCCACTTTTACTATTCGTATTATCGTCATGATGGCATACAGTAACAACACTATCATGAATTTCATCTTATAAGTGTTGTTATCAACTGGCTGTTAAAGGGAAACCAACTAGAAAGTTTTGTTACTGATGCTGTTGCTCTTTCGGTCTAGTATGGGGGAGAAACTTAAAGTTTTTCTTTTCCTTTTCGAAAACACATTCCTTTGTAGTCAGGTAATTGAAAAATATTATAATTGTTGTTGTTTTTTGTTGCTTTGTTGTTTGCTGCTTCCCCCTGCACTAGATATCGTTATTCTTTACGTACAATTACCTTATTTAATAGATTTCCCCCTACTTGCTCTTCATCTTATAAAAGATCGCGTAGTCTTTCGTCCACTTTGTATGCAACATTGGCATTGCAAAGCAAAGCTTATTTGCTTAGCTAAGTTCATAGTGTACAATGTTATCAACATTTAAGACTCAAGCGTAAAATATGCATATAATTGAAATTGAGTTTAATGCAAAGATGCTTTTAAATTAAAATTAATTCCTTCCTTGAGGTTATGTACAGAAGAGTAATTCTAAATTGTTTGCAGCTTAGCTCGCCGTCTCTCTTCCTATCTCTCTCTCTCTCTATCGCTTCTTCTGCTTCGCTTCCTCCTTTTCCACGTGCTCACCCTTTTGCTCCCGCTCCCTTTCTTTCCCGTCTCCATTTCTTCTCGCTCGACCTTTCTCGGCACCTCTCTCTCTCCCTCTCTCTCTCTTTCTATCGCTTCTTCTGCTTCTTTTCCTCTCTTTCGACATTCTCACCCTTTTCCCTAACGCTCTCTTTCTTATTGCTTTCCATTTCTTCTGCCTCCACCTTTCTCGGCACCTCTCTCTCTCTCTCTCTCTCTTTCTACCTCTTCTTCTGCCTCTTTTCCTCTCTTTCGACATTCTCACCCGTTTCCCTATCACTCTCTTTCTTACCGCTTTCCATTTCTTCTCCCTCGACCTTTCTCGGCACCTCTCTCACTCCCTCTCTCTCTCTTTCTATCTCGTCTTCTGCCGCTTTTCCTCCTTTTCCACGTTCTCACCCTTTTGTTCCCGCTCCCTTTCTTTCCGGTCTCCATTTCTTCTCCCTCGACCTTTCTCGGCACCTCTCTCCCTCTCTCTCTCTCTCTCTCTCCCTTTCTATCGCTTCTTCTGCCTCTTTTCCTCCTTTTCGACATTCTCACCCTTTTCCCTATCGCTCTCTTTCTTATTGCTTTCCATTTCTTCTCCCTCGACCTTTCTCGGCACCTCTCTCTCTCCCTCTCTCTCTCTCTCTATCGCTTCTTCTGCTTCGCTTCCTCCTTTTCCACGTGCTCACCCTTTTGCTCCCGCTCCCTTTCTTTCCGGTCTCCATTTCTTCTCCCTCGACCTTTCTCGGTACCTCTCTCTCTCTCCATGTCTCTCTCTTTCTATCGCTTCTTCTGCTTCTTTTCCTCCTTTTCGACATTCTCACCCTTTTCCCTATCGCTCTCTTTCTTACCATTTTTCTCCATTTCTTCTGGCTCGACCTTTCTCGGCACCTCTCTCTCTCTCTCTCTTTCTCCCTCTCTCTCTCTCTCTCTCTTGAAAAGAGCAGTTACTACAGCAATTCCAGCTTTATGCAGTACGTGCTTTCAACACATGAAACTCAAAGAAATCATTCCTTGGACTACATCACCATATCAACGTTAGTGACTCAAAAGTATGTTATATCTGTTAAATATGTTACGACATTTTTTCCTTACTTCCGTACCGTCCAATGTTGTACAGGTCAAGCATTAAGATTTGATTTTTATATTTAACACGCAAGAAAGTTATATTCGGCTGCAGCCGAATCTCGCACACCCACCAACATTAATATCTAAGGCGCCCCCATACTTTCATTTACAGTCATAAGAAAGGGAATGAGATGAAATTTATTTTTCATCTTTTAATTCACGTCATGGCGTCTGCTATAGTAAATTTCGAATTAACACACTTCCCTTGTCTTCCCTTCTACTGTCAAAGCCCTTTTATTTGGTACTCATATCACTAATAAGAAAAAATTAATTCACCAGGTCGTGATGTCCATCATATTTATTTTAGACCGAAAGCATTTTTAGGCAGATAATATATCTCCGTTTGAGGAATGTACGCGTGGCACGTAGGCGATGACAATTTTTTTCAATATTTCCACAGATGCTGCAGGACCACTCCATAGAATATAAATGGAATTTTTTTTTGTTGCGTCTGTTGAGATCTATAAGTAAAGAGCAAAAAACCGAGTACCTTTGGTGGTCATATCCCTTAAATTCTCTTTCATTTATTTACGATTATTCATTCGATGTGTTATTCCGATTAATTCATGACATCTTTTACAGTTGATTTTAGAGTAACCCACAGCTGAATCCTTTCCTAGCTCTTGCCCATGCAATTAAATTATGTTTTCCTAAAGTAAGAACTGCTGTGTTATCGTTTTAATGATAAAACACATTCATCACGACCATCATCAAGAAGCTTAGGTAGTTTGTTCAAAATTTAAAGAGATTTCTACAATTGCACGCACGAGCGTGTCCAACTGTTAGTTTTTAGTGAGCGTAAGAGTGCATTCGGCGATCTTTTGTGTGATCTATCAAAGAATATTTTCTTTAAAAAAAAACAAAATCGAGATGAAGGGAAATCTAGATGATGCCAAAAAGAGTTATTGATTTAGTCAGGTACAGGAAGGTCAACCAAATCTCGAATTCGTGGGAGAGAATTGATAGCATAAAGACCGAATTGCAGATCATGTTTTAATGGTAGTCGCAGACTGTCAAACTGCAAACTATGTCGGCAAGAGTGCTGAATTTATCAGTTTTATTTTATCAGTTTTATTTATTTATTTATTTATTTATTTATTCCACTTATACAGAAACTCAATTAAAACAAACAACAGTCGAGTTCAAATGACTCTTAAAGTAAATCTTAAATTAATTATTATTAAAAAAACTTAGTATAAGTACAATAAAACAAATAAAAGGAAAAAAAGAAAAAAAGCATGTACACAATTAGCACAGAGCCACACCCACAACCGGTACAGAACCTAGTTGCAAATGAACCCCTAAACAATCGCAAACATGCATAAGCTTGGCGACCGATAATAGTTAACAACAATTAATTTTCGAATCATAGTGACTTTTTAGGATTAAGAGCTAGTTTAAGTACGACATCAGTAAATCTCGTGTATTAAGCAATGTTGCTTTAATGGACTTTAAAGTGTCCGTTAACGAAAAAAGGTGATAGGTGAATACCAAATATATTCTATAAATTTTGAAGGAGATGGAGCCAATAATGAACACTAAATAATGTCGTGGAAATCAGAACGTTACTTTTTTGTACCAACCATGGGCTGAGATATAGCTGCTAAGTACACATATGATTCGAGAGATCTGCTTTGTGAGCTTATAGGAGCCGATTACTGTCAAATCGAAAAAAGCTTTTCACTTAATGCATGTGCAAAACGATATTTGTGATATCGTTGGCGCATATACCTTCAACTAAATAAAGCTGAAATAAAGAGGAAGAAAGTAACTAATCACATAAGCAAACAAATTGTGAAGAACCGAATTTTTGTCTCGTTGGAAAAATGTACCTTTTAATAAAATAATGCCGAGGTAAGCCTTAGCGTCTATTCCAGTTGTCTTTAACTTTGTTATTTATATCGCTCACCTGAATAAAAGCCCTAATATCTCTTGACGTTATAATTCAAATTCCTTTTATTACGATCGAGTGTACTCGATATCGCCAGCTATAAATCGGCTGCACGGTTTTCGTTAAACAGAAGACGTGCATTTCATTCGATATGCATCCGAAGCCACATTTAATGTATGTGTTCTCGTTTAATTTATGTATTCTCGATCATAGTATATAGTGAAGCAGATTTAGTCTCATGTCTCTTGAGGACTTTGCATAATATGTTTTCCCATCCCGTCCTCTTTAAGTTACTGAAAGTTTTTCAGTGTTAGAAAGAAGTGATAGATAAACAAAGCGGCGTATGTAGATCTAATTTCTAGTTTTACTCAACGAGTCATCAGCGAGTCATCTGTTGTTCGCTGTCATTCATTGACTCACAGAAGAAGAGGCATTCCTACTTAAATGGAATAGGAAGGAAAAGCCGGCCCTGTTAACGTCGTATGTATCGACCCTTTCTTTCTATTGCTTTGTAAGGACCAAAGTCGCAGTACTTGTTTTAGTCCTTCACGAAGTTATAAGGTACTCTTATATATTTAAAGTAGGATAAATACTTTGCACTCATTTTCTTGTACAGCAAGCAGTTTGTATTCTCTTCAGATTATTAAAGGGATGTTGTAATGAGTAAGAATTGTATGAGTAAGAACGGAATGGAATCGAAACGAAATATCGCATTCGAAATAAGTTAGCTGACATAGTGGCAATGGCAATTCGGTTTCGAAGAGAGACATAGTGGAGAAGAAGAATGCACATCCTCTTCCTTCTGGATCGGACCGCCGCCTCGGTAACACACCACCGTCCGAAATAAAATCCGCCTTCATCGGCTGAGATTGCACGTTTTAGGCGCCGAATTAGGGATATTTTGGAGGAAGACCGTCCTTTCCGTTCCGTTGACCACTGAGGATAGGTAATTTAAGTTAAGTATAGCCATTTAAAGTTTAATTTTCGCCTCTGGGTTCTTCATAGGCAGTTGTACCCTTTTCTTTATTATTCGCATTATGTATTTTAGTTAGTGCCTTAAGTTAATTAATAAAAGAAAATTCAATTATAGCGTGAGGGGATATTAGGATTTTTATTCAAGTGAGGCATATAAATAACGAAGTTAAGGACGCCTGGACTAGCCGCTGAGATTTGCCGCGGTATTAATTTATTAAAAAGTAAATTTTTGCCAACGAAGGAAAAATTCCGTTCTTTACAGCTGAACATAGAATATTAAAAAATTTCGCCTCGCTCGAGCATAATTTCGTTCTTTTTTTTTTTTGGTTGCAAACACAATACTACCATACATTTATTATCGTATGTCATTTGGAAGTCCTCTAGGAATACATGAATTTAGTTTTCTTAAACTTCCTTCAGTTTTTTATCCCTGTTTTTTCTTCACTTCTCTTTTTTTGTTTTTTTTTTATTTTCTCATATATAAATAAAATATTGTCATCATTATGAGGACAGAGTAGAGAAGAACATGGTTTTGATTAAATGAACAAGAAACTCATCAAGGAAGAAAAAAAAATCTACAAAAAATTCAAATTTATTTACTGTCACATTTATGTTATATTACTAGCGGATTAAAAGCAACACCAAGGGAAACATAAAAAAAAAAAAAAAATCAAATGAAAAACTGTTTAAAATTTGAATGAAAATTCTAAAGTAAAGACTGCATAGTAGTAGTAGTAGTAGTAGTAGTAATAGCCTTCAACAGATAATAACATCAGTCGTTCAATTACTCAAAAAAATGTATTCACAAGTGCAGTAGTAAATATGACAAGTATTTGACAGTCTTTAGTTCATTAGATAAGCAGACGAGAAAAAGTTTATGATTTAAATTTGAAAAAATGTTTATATTGGACTATCCACCAGCACTTCCTGAATGTAAAGTTTACGAACAATTTTTTCAAATTTTCCATGTAAATGTGTATACACTTCTCTTCTTCTTTTTTTTATTTTTTTTTTAAACTTTTTTGAACATGTGTGAAAACATATTTCTATGAAAACATCCATAAAAATATCTGTCATCTGGTATGAAAAAATTGCTGAAATCAAACATATGTTCATACATACACACAATGTTGTCATAACAAATGTATTACAGATAATACGTATATACACAATATGCAGAAAAAAAGTTATATCGCCCAACATGTCGTTTGAAAAGAAATGAAATCGAAAAAGAAAATCATAACATTTGAGAGTTTTTTTTTTTCCAGTAGAACGTAAAAAGATTTATACGAAGTTTTCTGTTTTCTGTTTTTTTTTCTTTTTTTTTACCATAGAAGGAAGCAAGAGTTTTAGAGAACACTACTGGAGCGTACAAGAAAAGGACATAAAGCGCGCTGCTGTAACTATGTTTAGCAATGGTTGGCATTGTTGTTCCAACAATAAGATCGTATCCCGGTCACGTCTTCTTGCTTCTTTCCCGTTCAATCCATTCACTTGCTCGCCTTTTCATTCTACTTCTTCTTTGTCCGTTTGTTTTGCCCTGTGTTTGAAGTTGGATTCGTCTTTTTATTCGCTTGTTTTTTTTTAAATTAAGATTGAGACATAAAGCTACATTTTTTTGAAATCAGTTATTAAATCTCCAACCGATTTTCAAATATTTGTCTTTGAAAATTTTCGAATAATTTCATCACTATTGAAGAGAAGTCGAGCAATGCCGTTGTTTACTCCACGGTTTCCTTACAGATCGTTAACAATCCTATGCTCTCAGTTAAACATTCGTGTTGCACTTCATAAAAAAAAACTCTGAGATTAACTGATCTTATCTATCATAAGTTCATCTTGTCCAGAATAGGCTTCTTGCGCTCATCAACCCTATTGTCCTTTGCCAAATTTTTTGACTGGATGTCTCGGCTTTATAAAAAGCCCTTTTCTAACAAACAAGGATGAAGCAAAATGAACTAAACTGGGCTTTATGTCAACCCGAATATATCTTTTGAGACGTAGCGTTCTTCAAAGAAAACAAAAAAAAAAAAAACAGGCTCTACATATATATAATCGCCGTCGAAATTTGCTATGCAATTATTTATAGTTAATATGCTTACCGTACGACACAACTGACGAGCAATTTTGCGATGATGAAAAAACTACCATTCAGAACTGAATCTATCAAAATGTGCCTTGGAGTACTGGGACGCCAAAACTACAATTAACGGAAAAATTTAATAATTCTGGCCTGTAGTTGCTTTGCCTGGACTATACCAAATTCTGCTCTCCTTTTCTCGCCATTCGTTTTAATTACTGCAATGATAATTTCTTATTTATATATTTGTAAGACAGAAAAAAGTCATGGGTAACTTTGCTTTTTACAATTTCTTGAAAAAGTAACTTGAAAACGTAACAAATATCGGCTTAAAATTTTGCTAAAAACTTGGAGCAAACGACTATAAAGTTTACTCCGAAAATAGGTGGAAAGAGTATCAATTAGTTAGATGGTGATCCGCCTAAGTGGCAGAGTAGGCAAGTGTCTCGACTAGCAATTCAATGGTCGTGGGTTGAAATCCCAAGTGCGGTGGAGTTTTTAATAATAATAATAATAATAATAATAATAAAAATAATAATAATAATAATAATAATAATAATAAAAAAATAAAACCGAAAGCCTTAGATGCTAGTGCTTTACGACTTTAGTCTCTTAGCATGTATTCTCGGGCTAAATTTATAGAATAATAATAATAATAATAATAGTTAGATGATAACGAAAAGTGATGGATACGAAATTGATTTGAAAATGATTTCTTTTTAAACCTACGTCAAAATATTAACATGTAAGTTAAGTTTATTGAATGTTTAATTCAGGTTCTTAATTTATTTTATAATTTTCACAATGTTTTACTTTTGTGAACACACGATAAAAGACTGATTATTTTCTACAGCTTAGGTTTAGAAGAAACCTCGGCTTATTGATAGCCAGCACTTGTATTTAGAGTAGGGTGCTATAGGATATTGGTGGGAATTGTTTATGGTAGGGTGCTATACCCTAGGATATGGGTGAGAATGTTTACAATGAGTTCATATGACACTCATTGTTTATGAAACTTTAGTTTTGTTTATTTTACCCGTAAAGAATTTGAGCTTTCATTGGAATGGTCCTTAACTTGTACAAACACTACTGTGGGACACATTCTATCATTAATTAATGCAACCCACTTTGCTTAATACTATTATTTACATAACGATTTTTCAAACTAAGGTCTTATATGGAAAAGTGATCGAAAAAGTGGTTTGATTCGAACTATTGACAATAGTGGTTGTCCTTGAGCCAAAACATATCGGTATACCCAGTGTTATAAAAATATCTTGGAAAGCGGGTTCTATAGGCTGAACACAAGAAAGGAAGACACACAGACGGATGGATGGATAAGCGATCGGAAGGTGGCTTCACTTCAAGTCCTTTCGAATTTTGCATAGATCCACTCAAATTTAAGGGTGCAAAAAAAAAAAAATGAAAACTATGCGGTTTTTATCGGTAGAATAAACAGGTGGAAAATTTATATTCGGCGGGGACCGAATCTCGGATACCCACCACCATGTTTTCCGCATTCTACTCATTAAGTTCTTTTATTTGATACCCATATCGCTGGTATTATTAAGGAAAAAGTAATCGCGGTGTCTATCATATCCGTTTTAGAATGAACCCATCTTTAGGAAGATAATATATATGTTCTCAATAGTTCAAAATAGTTTTAAACATTCTGTCTTAATTTCGTTATGATAAATAAGCGTAATATCTCAGAAAAGTGAAAAAAATAAGATTTAATCATTTATAGCTTCGTGTGGGCATGGCCGATATTTCCCATATTTACAGTTAAAGACTAGTGTTCCACAAAGTGAACGTATAAATTATCAAAAACCTATAAATTTTTGTTCAGAAAAACTGGTTTGTGTTCAGTTTAAGCTCCAACCAACGCTCTAACCACTTTATCCCATTTCCAATACCGAGCTGCGTTGCGAAAAATTTCTAATAAATTTGAAGTCGATTTTTGCGACCATAAGAATGCGAACAACACAACAGCTGAAATCAGATGATTTCAACTGAGATGCCTACTTGCCTGTCGTCAACCGCTGTCCACATACTGCTACCTAACCTATCTTAGGCACGAAAGATATGTGAGAGTAAGAAGAGTGAACGATTTTGCTTTCTCACAGCCTTTAGAAGCGAAAGTGTCGAAAGTACTTTTCTACACTTCTGCTAACATATATGCTCTACTGCCTAAATCAATGTCCACTAACGACTAACGGTAAAGACGTAAATTGCTAACGCGAGCTAGCTGCCGGGAGTTTTATTTAATCCTCTTCATACAGCGTAGCCCTTAGACTTTTTAATTATTCTCTACACGAATTTTTCATATTCAACTTTTCGGAATTTTGAACACGAAAGAGGCGACCATTTAATTAAAGTGCAGAACGACTCATTTTCAATTTTGCTATGGTATAACTTAGACATTCGCTATTTCATAAGTTAATCCTTATAACTATTTCATGCTAATAAGTTCTTACATTTAGCCCCGCTATGCGTTGCTAAGAGAATTTCATTGTCTTTTGTTGCAATATACTCAGGACTCAGGGCTCTATTTCAATATTTAAGGGACCGCCCTGTCTTGCGGAATTCTTCCTAGGATCTCCTCGGTTTTTCTTGCAAATTAATCGTGATAGCCTATCATTCGAACACTAACTCTGATTTTCAATAAATTATATAGAGCCTGAAATCGATTTGCCCCAATGCAGCTATCAGTTCGTCAGTCTATACTCCCTTCATATCATTTTAAATAGTTTGACTCCTTAAATTATCGCACGAAGCCAACCGATCTTAACTGCTGTAACGTCCACCCTCGTCGACCGCACCATTTCCCGTTAACTTCGCTTTCCGCATAAGCGGCGCTGCCGACGAGTAAAGTCATTACATTTTTTCGATTCCATGGCATTCATTACTTTTCTAACCTATTAGCTGGTGAGGTATGAACTTAACCTACACTAAATAGATACGAACAACTTAAAAACTAAGTGTGGGGGCAAAACAAAGTGGTTCCCTTAAACTTAGTCCCTGGTAAACTTAATGGGGTCTTTAAAAATATTTCCTGTTGCTGATGGGCATGTGGGGTAGATTTTGAAAATTCTTTGCATAGATTTTCTGCTTTTCATTTCACTTAAAGCGAAGCTAAAAATTATTTAAAAAAAAAAAAATTCCTTCCGATTGCTTTGCTATTTAAAAATTATAACGAACTGGTATAACGACAGCAGCAGAAACAATTGAATTCAATTCAATTTGTTAAAAAAGTTCTCTTGTTTTTTTTTTTTTTTGCTGTTCTATTTAAGATTCTCAGTTACGTCATTGTTAAATTTTCGACAGTAAAACGCTTATGGGCATTGTCAGCTTAGTTGAAGACACAAGCGAAGGACCGTCGTAAAGGATATTAATCCTCTTGTCAAGATTCATGAATTTAAACTTAATTGAAAAAGAAGAAGAAGAAGAAAAAAACATTGAAATATATTTAAAGAAAGCTAAGGTAAGTCACACGTTCGCTCGCAAAAAAAAAAAAAAAAACACTAAAAAATATAATTTAAACTTTCTTAGCAGAGCAGAATATGAAGATTATGTTTATAGTTATAGTTTAGTGCTTAACAGTATAGCAAAAGGAAATTTGCATTGCAACTGCATAAGCATTTCCTTCGCGAAAATACGATCATATACGGAAATGAGAAAATTTTAACTGAAACTCATATCGAAGCGTAAGTACTCTATAATAATTAATTTAATAAATTATTTACTGAAATGATTTTTGAAATTTTTATTTTCATATTTGTACTGAACTGACAAACACCTCCTCGAACTCTCCTTCGTAGGTCATCGAAAACTGAAGGAATATTAATCGTGTACTTGTCATGTATAGAAAACTAAGAATCGGAGACCCAATAAAGTGAAATGTATAAAATTTTAATCCGCTTGAACAGCAATCTACTCACCACGTCCGTCTGTCGGCATTTCCCTTGTGTGCAAACCAAACTTACGCGCTTAAAACTTTATCTTAAGGGATCAACTCGATCTCAAACTTTTTGACTCTAAGATAGAGGTAAGATATAAAAATCACCAGATACTGTCCCTCCACGGTTACCTAATTCTTTAAAATGCTAAATTATGATCTGCATGAGGAACCAAGTAGGTAGGAATTGCGACTATCAAGTCAGTGTTCGCGGTTTCAAAATCCAAGTGCGGAAGAGAGTTTTCTATGGTCGTAGCTATAGGAAGTGATCAATCGGCAAAGGCATAAAATTTGCGGGCTCACTCTACCCTGCCAGCACCTCCTATCTTTTTCTCTTTTCCATCGCATGTAAATGTTTAGAGACAATTGATTCATCAATTGCTAAGCTGTCCCAGCAGCTTCCGGTTTTCGTTCAATAAATCTTGCAATTCATTGTCTTCGATCTTTTTTGATCATCGTCCCAGACCGTTCTCTGCCATTGACATCAAAATCTCCCCTTTTAAGCAATTGAAGTTACGATATGGCCGCATCACCATAAGCTACTGAAAGAATTTAATGGGCTTCGGCGGCAGATTTCTTCAAATCGAACAACAAAAGTAAAAAATGCGAGAAAATGCAATTTTGAGCGTTCCAGCGTTTGTGTGAACTGAATAATACTAAACAGAAAACTGTTATTTTACCTAAAGAAAGATTACAATCATCAAACTTAACCTTACTTTACTTTATCATTTTCACCAATAGATGTCGCTGAGGAAAATACCTGCAAGCACCTTTTACGATTGTCTTGGTATGCTATACAATCGATATGTCAAGTAAACGGATTCTCCCTCTGTTTGTCAATCTAATATCATACATAAGTTAATAGTGGCTAATGAAATGTCGACCTCAAGCCGAATATAATTGCTATGGGTTGCGGACAAGTTGTATTACTGTAGTGAAGCAGGAAGTCGCATATGCTCCCAGCAATATCTCCTAGTGACTTTTCATTCTATGTTGCTGTTATTGTTATTGTGGTTGACGTTAAAATTTTTTCATTTACATATATGTTTATGTAAACAACAAGGAAAAGTGTATTCTCTTAGTTTAAAACGAATTTTAACTACCCTTTAATTGAGAAAATTGTCTGAATATTATCGGTTTTCTAAAGGCGCTTCAGACAGGTGGTCAAGCAAATCCCTTTTTAAAAAAAGTATTTTATTGAAAATTTAAGTTAAAGTGAAATTTTGAATTTTATAAAATTTTATATAAAAAAATATCTCGCAATACCGAAATTTCAAGAGATTCTTTTGGTCAGAGCCCGGTGCAGTTAGAGGTAGAACTAGAACTAGAGAGAATAGTTAAAAATCATAACTTCAACGTGAACATCTGAAATGGAAGGAAGGACGCAATCTGCTCATCAGTGAAGAAAAACTCTACAAGAATTTGTTAAAAATATAAAATTAATCCAAACGGATTCTCATATGCATACCGAAAACTTTGCATATCTATGTGCATGTATTTGCAGGAATGCTCCTCACTTTTTCTCTTTAACTCTCTTTGCCTATTCGACGTCCTTTTTAGAGTTCATTTTGTATCGGAAATAATTACTTGCAAGTATCTTGTCAACGCGGATACATGTCTAACAAATTGTTACAGAGCTTTTAAAAGTTAAGCATCTACAAGAACAACAACAATAATAGCAAAACTACCGGCTGCGTTGTCGGCATTGTTTACTCATTCATGTAGTATGCGTTCATTATGTATGCATGTGCATATGCATGTGTATGTTTTTTTATGACTTTAAAGTAATTTTGGAAATCTTCTTAAGGGAAATTTTTAATAAAATTATCTACTTATCGTTACACGTAATTTGGTTGTTCGTGCCCTCATATCGCTTTACGTGCTTTAACGTGTAAAGTAATTCACATAAGGAGAAATTTTGCAAAAACTTTAATTTTTTTTCTTTTTTTCCTCTTAACATTTTCGGCTGCTTGATGATGAAGCATTTATGATGCCTACGTAATTGTAGGGGATTTATTTCCAGATGTTATTCTAATAAGATTTTTTTTTTTTTCAAAATTTTTAGCAAAATATTTCTTGAAGATGGGGAAAAAGTTTTATTATTTATATATAAGTCCACCCTATAATGCATATAAAAATAACGTGAACTAGATCGTACAGCACGTAAATAAATTGGCGATTATTTCGTTTCGTCGTATATTCAACTCATATATCCGATGTGTGGTTGGTACTTCCTTGTAGTAGTAGTAGTTGGAAGATAAATTTTAAACTTTTTTTGGGGTCAACAAGTAAAAGAGCGCGGGTAAAAGGCTTAATCTCTTTGTGTGAACTTTGGCGAGCGTGAGCATTGATGCATTGCAGACGACATATCGGCAGGTGGACAGCATTAAACTATGTTGGTTGGTCTATAATTTGTATATTTTACGGAGGACGAGAGCTTACTGGGTACCATACAGGCAGATAGTCCAGGGACCCTTTGACCGCATTTTCGAATGTTACAACTGAAATAAGGTTATACTTACAAAAGTGTATCGCGATGACTTTGTCGGCGAGGAACGCCTATCGACCTATGGACGGTTTGACTTCATCACTTTTTTTCTTTAATTTATTTTTCATTCTAAATAATAACTTTGCAAGAATAGCTCTGGTCGTAAAGATTCTTGAATCGACTGAAAAATCTTGCAGATCTTTGGTCATTATCTTTAGACAAGTATCCATATATCTTGCAAAGCGGAATAGTCATGCCCAGAAAGTGCTACAACTGCTTGCTGATATCCATATCTTTACGTTTTTATATACATTGAACGACAATTTGTAAACAATTGAAGCTCTTAGCGTACACACACTAATGTCTAATCTCCTTATGCCCAAAATTCCGAAGCAAACACACGCGTCAAGTGTGTTTTACGAAGCTGGCAATTTCAATACATGGAAATTATTTCTGCACTTAATAAATTTGCAAAAATAACCTTTTAAGGAAACCTCCGCCCTACAAGCCTTGCTGAAGAATGAAGAACAGACGATTAGTACATATCTTGTCCAACTTTCTGCTTGTGTCTGTTACAATTACCCTTAAAGCTAATGAACATATCCCGTAAACGGAAACCACAATTCATTTTTTGTTTTATTTATATAAATATATAAAATATTATTTTGCGTAAAGTTTCGCTAATATTAAAAAAAAAAAAATCGCTCTTTAATGATTCCAACGTTATCCTTAAAGCTTTTTTTTAGGTATTTCTATGTGCGTTTGTTACGAAAAATCGCTTCAAATGAAAATTTTTTTAATAAAAACAAATAAGAACATTATAGTCGGGCAAGGCCAACCATTAAGTATCCTATACCACATTGTCCAACACGAGTCTAAATTATATCTTGTTTCTATATAAAGGTTGTCTTTTACACGCGCGCATTCATGGGGAAGTGATCACAAGACGCAATCTAATTAATTCTTAGATAGCGCAGGATTCCAAACTAGGCGCAGTTGGACCAAATTTTGAAGAGGTGATTTTTATATGAAATTGCTATAGCATTATGAGTCAATTTTCATCATCGCATATTAATACATTTTTCTGCTCTACAAACGGTCAATTTTCGTGAAAATCTAGGGTAGAATCCAAAAAATAGGCCGAGATGATCCAAATTTGGTTCAGTTTATTTCTTTATATTAATTTTCAATGCTGCCCGATGAAAATTCTATATTTTTCTGTCGTATGAACTTCAGTTTTCGTTATATGAGAAGGGGTACAAAAATTGCCCCAGTCGGTCCAAAGTTTTGATACCAATTTAGAATGCCGAAATACTGCTACCTGGCCACTTTTGTCCGGAAATTTTGAAAAATAAAATTTTTTTTCCCTATAATGGCTTTTCAGAATAGGTCGTGACATGTGGAATGTGGTCGAACAAGTGAACCGATCCGAAGCATTTTCAATAGCTCATCGGGGGTTGTTCACTGTTTCACATTTCATTAGAATATCCCAAAAATTGCGAGCTGTAGGTTGAACACAGATTTACATTGACAGAAATTAGCCGGACAGACAGGCTGAGATTAATTTAGATTAAGATTCTAAATCGATCGTCGTAATAAGAGGCGGGTCTGTCTTAAGCCCTTCTGTTACATACGTCCGCACTAGCTTAATATGCCCTATAGCACAAGTGGTGTGGGGTATGAATATAAGAAAAGGTGGGTGCGTTTTTCGTTTTGTAAATTATACGTCATGCTGTTCAAAGGGCGAAAGTTAATGGAAATTTTCGCAGCATTGATTGGGAAGCATTCGTATAAAAACAAGAGCGCAAAAAAAAGGCAATGAAAATGGCATTCAATACATGCAGTTATTTAAGGACGTCATAAAGTAAACCGTAAACAAAATAAATCAACAAAATTGGAAACAAAATCAAAAATATAATCCAAAAACAATCCAAAAAATTATTTAAAATAAATAAATAATAAAAATATTTGGAAATTATATAACGGATCGAAAACTAGCCAACTAGCGCAAATTTCTTCAACTTATTCGTTAATAGAGAAAAGAAACCAATTCTACCTCGAAGGTCAAGTAAGTACTTCCGTACTTCCTAAAAGAGTAGTATATCATGGCTGGCTCACTACTTATTAACTTTGATTGTTAAAAATTTTCAGAATTTCGATAATATGGAGAGAGGGAACTCATAAACTTCTCTGAATAGTTTTATCGGGACCCTATAGTTTTAAGTAACTACCAAAAACATGACTTTTGACTCTTATGGTATGGCTGCCGAAAGCATTGGCAAAAATATCTGTAGAGCGTAGTTCTTGTCCACAGTTCTTTCTCTATAGGAAATTACTACATATTTTGGTTCGCAGTAAATTTGGGCTCAAACAAATAAAAGCACAGATACCCATTTTTTAACAGGAGGAGGATTTGTCTTATAACCGAGCAGACAATAGTCGCAACCACCAAGTCGATGTTGCCGGATTTAAATGTCAGTGCGATGTGATTATACCTTGTCGTATGCTCAGTTCAAGAAGGCGTAATACCTATCGACTGACCATATATCCAATCTCTCTCTCTTTCTCTATTTCCCCACTTCGCTCTCACTATCACAGTGTTGCACTTCTAGGAAATATTCTCTGAGTAATTGATTGTAGTGAAGAAAGCAACAAAAGAAACGAGCTTTTTTTCCTATTAAAGCAAAAGAAGGGACGAGGACTCGTAGCGCTTTGATGGCGTTTTCCATAAATAGGTGTACCGCGAACAGAATATTTAAGTTCCTGAAAATATTTGCATTAGTTATGTGTCACAGCCGCTTCATCTTTTACACGTATAGGACACATCCACAGAGATCATGTTAAGAAAAAAGTATTTTTTTTTAGCTAATTAATTTTTATTTTTAGGATATACGATTTATGCATAACGATCGGGGTTAGCTTCTCCTCCTCACTTACATCATCGATAGCATTTGTGGGTCTTATATATTTCAGAAGTATCTACAGTGTCGCCTTTTAAATTACGCCCATCCATAAAGTGGGAAGCCTGTAATTGATAAAATTGACTATGATTGTACATTACACCCTACATTACTGACGATGAGGTTACATTGAGTAAAACCAATGGAATCCGATAACATAGTCTACGCAAGAGCTTTGGCTTGAGAACCCTCCACTGAGTCCACTAATGGACTCACATTATCATTATACCCTACAACAATCTTAGTACGGAATACGTTAAGTTTATGTGACACCCAGAAGGGCTTAAGAAAGACGCACCTTTGCCTACACCGATCGATTCAGAATTATTTTCTAAATGTAAGCTTGTATGTCCACCTATTGACCGTTCATGTAGATTTGTGTTCAACCTATAGATCACAATTTTCGAAATATTTAGATGAAATTTAATACGTTGACCTCCATTGGCCCAAGAACGAAAGCTATTGGAAATGGTTCGGGGCAATCCATTCTTCCGACCACTCTTCATATAACGACTTTTCAAAATAAGGCCTTCAAAAATTGCAATTTTCAAAACTTCTCGACAATACTCGCTGAGTGTTAGTATTTCGACATTGTAAGTTAGTATGAAAATTTGGTTCGGGTGGGGAAATTTTTTGAAACCCCTTTTGTATAACCTTTCCTATGAAACCTTCACTACTTCTACGCTAAAGAAGTCTCATTTTCAATATTTCGTCATGAAAATTGGTTTGAAATAATAAATTGACAAAGAAATCAAAACTGCCGCATTTGGACCAAGTAGGTCTATTTGCTGGAAACTATATAAGAATTCTTTCAATATGAAAGGAATGCCTTCGCATGAAAATAATGTGTAGTTTTTGGGGTCTTTTTACCCAAAAGGAGAGAATAATTGTTTTTAGACTAAGTGTTGTAGAGTATCTAACGGTCGATTTTGGCGGACTGCAATCTCCTTCCTTGTTTTTTGAACCAATCTATCTAACGATTCTCCCATTCACTATTCATTGCAATTTTTGAATGTCGGATGTCTACGCTTGACTTTTTTTGTCCCAAGGGCTCACTCCACATATATCATGTCCTAAAAGTCCAAAAACTGGCGTATGAGAAAATTGCATTAATTTCAGTATTTCTCGGCAGAAATCTTTGCAAAATAATTCTTTGGCATACCGGATGGATGTCATAAAAATTTGGCAAAACGTTTCCTTTTTCAACTGTAAAAATTTGATCAGAATCGTTATTTAGCATATATAAATTTTGGATTACGTCAGTCTATATTTCTTTCCTCTTTCTATACAAAGATGGCTCTAAAAATCATGCTTTTGCTTTGCATCAAAATTTCATTTTTGATGTTTCGCAACGAGAGAAAAATTTCGAAAAATATATTCGTTTGGGACAAAACCTTTTTCCATTCAATGAAGATCTTAATGCAGGTGTAACTACAAATTTTTCTAACTTTAAAGCAAAACATTCGAAAAATTGAGTCTATTCCCTTGTTAAGAAACAAGTGTCGTCGATGTTTATTGGCCATAAACGTGACTTCACATTTATAAACTAAACAAAACAATCTATCATTGGCAGGGAAAGAACTTTTGATCTTTGCTCCACATACAGGATTATTAAATATCTACTACGTGTGCTGCATATGGCGGATATGAAATTTTTAAATGCGCACATGTTTCATTTTACTGCGTTACGTTAAACACAACTGCGTTCACCTTTCTTTTCTTTTTTTTTTTTTTTTTTTGATTATTTTAAAAAAAGTTTCATTATATAATACAAATATTTCATGCGGAAATATTTATATATATATATATATATATATATATATTTGTGAGTAAGTATATGTGAGTTATAAATTGATATTATTATTAATTTAATCTTGTGAAGTAAAAGCTTTTAAATTATTATTTACTTCACAGACATTCATTTAGCAGAGCAGACTTGTATTTGAGCCGTTCACTGCACGAAACGATTAACTCCACTTTTTTGAAAAATCTTAAATCTAAGTATCAAACCACTAGGTATTGCCATAATTTTCGGAATAATAAAAAAAACTAACGCAATTCAGTGACAAAGTTTATAATAATTTATTTCAGAGGCCATTCCGATTAACTCCGTATTTCGTAACGTAAATTGTTACAATAAAGCAGCCGTAAATTTTTTGCTCCCATTGCATGAGAATTAAGGAAAATAAACTAGTTAGGCATTAGGCGTTGCCGCAAGATCAAGTACTTGCGAAATGATTTTAAAAAAGTAAATATTATAGCGTGTTAATCGAGATGAGTGAGACTAACAAAAATGTGCATGTGGAAGACAATGAATTATCTGATGGTTCTTCAAAAAGATTTATTAAGAGAAAAAAATAATGGAAACCAGTGGAAAATAATTAATTATCTGATGGTTCTTCAAAAAGATTTATTAAGAGAAAGTTTGGCTTGAGAAAATGTTTATAGTTTTCTTCGGATTCGTCTGAATTAGAAAGGAATATCCACCTGAGTGGCTGAGTAGGCAAATGATCCCGACCAATAAGTCAATGATCACGGGATCAAATCTCAAGTGTGATAAAGTTTTTAATACAGGCGAGCATATGATTTATGCTCTCCGGCAGCCTTTAAATCCATACTTATATAAATGAATAAATAAACAAAAAGATACTAACTTGGAAGAGGCTGAACGGGCCCATGGTCGCATCCCATGGAAAGCCAACTTTAGAAAAAATGTTTGCATTTTTATCCGATTATTGTTTTTTATAAAATTCAGCTCCGCCTGAGCAGCCGAATAGCCACCAAATCTCGACTACCAAATCATTGGCAATGGTTGCGGTTTCAAATCTTAAGCGTGGTAAAGTTTTCAATAAAGCCAAGAGGCTTTAGTCTCAGGCTTAAATAATAATAATAACAATAGAACATTGAGTCAATAACAAAAAAGTAACCGTTACAGAGGTTTCAGTGAAATGGCTTAAAATGCACTGGATAAAATTAAAAAAGGTTCGGTCTCATACAATTCTAATATGACTAAAATGAAGATACAAAATTTAATGCCACTAATATATAGGAATCTGTAGCAGATAGACCACTAGGTTTGAAAAATGTAGATCATCTTTTATAAAATCCTAAAGATAGAATTGTGACAAGGGAAGAAAGGAGAGACATATGAAGGACCTCTTAAAATTCATTCTTCGGGCGAAACATGATTATTATAAAAGCTTGACAAGAAATCGAAATGACGAGTCCACATACAGCTGGTGAAGAAGACATCATTTTTATGAATTAATCACGAATAACATATTATAACAGGGCTGTTAATATTTGTGTTTATGGAAAATAGTATAAAGTAAGACTATAATAAGCACTGAATTTAACTTTTTTCCTTTTTTTCTCTTGGCAAATCGATCAAGTCCATCAGTCCGACGAAGATAGAAACATTACTGATAGCTATTTTTTGTCATTATTTTGTATTAATTTTATGTACCGTTAGATAAAAGCTACACCTGCATTTTTTTATTCTATAATATTTATTTAAATTTGTATTTTAAAGGGAATTTTAAAAAACTACATAAATTATTCCATTTTGTTGCGTTTCTCAACTTTTCATTTTATTGGAGTTAATCGCTTTGTGCAATGAGCGGCTCGTTTATAAACGTGTTTGTGTGCTCGAATGTATTTAGTCAGTATATAAATCATAATTTATGAATGAGAATACTATTGGATATGAATTTTATATACCGAACTGTCAGTCTTCAATGTTCCTCTACATAAACGTAAAGCGAATGAATTAAATAAATGCATGAATTCTGATCTGATCTGATCATTAGCTTTTATATAATTCAATAATAGTACATTTTCTTTCTATGTGTGCGAGTCAGTGCCTTGAAATGCAATGAATTTATCATATTTTCCAATTGATTTTTCGTTTAAAGTTTTTAAGGTTTTGTTAGGCATATGCAAAAAACAAGTTTTCGCCGGGGTTTTGATGTCCGGCAATCCAGGACCTTCTTCTCATAAGAAAATTTGTTTCCTTTGCAGCTCGATGTGGATTTGCAAATAGATTTCTCTTTCCCGGATTACCGACTGTTCTCCTTTGCACCACGGAGTGGTTTTACCGTCTTTATCTTACCATCTGAGCGATTTTTATCCCTCTACAGCTCAAACTATAAAAGGAACCTAGCGATCTGTATGGTTCGACAGCTCATACTAAGAGGAGAAGGAAAAGATTCCTGTCTCTTCGTTGATGACTCTGTTGGAGGTCGAATCACCGTTGCCGAGTGTTTCGAATGCATCATTGAATCAAAACCAGCCCTGGTGGTAATCTTAGCAAATCTTATATTAAATCCAAAAACTATATATAAAAATAACTTAATTAAGCTTAAATCTGTTTGCGGGACCGAAATGAGGAACGATTTTGTTACTTGCAGTCTCTTTAGCAGTTGCGACCGTATTTGTGGTTGATCGACACCAGCTTTTAGATCCACTCTTTCGCCAAAATCTCAAAACTATCGAAATATTAACTTTTTATAGCGAATTCTGATATCATGAGAGACAAAAAATGATGAAAGTTTTTTTTAAATCGACTCGCAACCCTAAAAGCTGCATGAACTTAGCGACACTTAGAACAATTTGCTCACAAACGTTTGGAAAGACGAAACTGTTATGTTTTCATTACCAAAAACTTTTGATTTCCATAAAAAGACGATTTTAGACATATGCATATATCTTTCATTTCTCATAAGAATTTTTTTTTAACCTGGCAACCTGGTTTTTCCTATTAGATTGTTAGAGAACAGCAGTGCAAAGTTTTTTTACAAAAGATTAATTTTTTTCCTGTAAGAATCCTCTGCCTTGGGACTATCGTTAAGTAGTAAAACAGGACAAGCAGTTTGCATGGAACTACGAAGTAATAGACGCTGGGAAAGAATGATAGCTCAGGCTGCGTCAACGTTTTTCTGCCCGCGAATATGTCTATAAGAAAGGGTAGTTACTGTGGCTTCACATGATTTTGTGAAAGATTCAAATACAAGAAACACTAAGTTTGCCTAAAGTAATACAAAAAGCTTTACAAAATTGCCTAAAACACCTTGGGGTTCAGCTGGATGTACCTGGAAAGCCTGGAAAATGCCGAGACAGAAGCGATAGACCAAGTCGCATATGCGGAAGCGCTGCCGCAGAAGCGACTTTTGCTCTTCGGTTTACAACGTGGTAATGTCGAAAATGCGGGATCTGTAAATAATAGAGTGCTACGGCCTCGAGGCTTTGAGCATTGCCCAGAGTGGGTTTTAGCTGAATCTGATACTTTAGATGTATCTGGTACTCGGCCCGTTCTTTTATAGCGAGATCTTCCACATTCACTGGACGACGCCGGCTGCCTTTTAAATAAATCACTGTATCAGCGAACTTTTTGCTTAAAGCCGTCTGCTTACGCTAAGCCTCTTGCATACTCCGTAACTGGGATACGTTCGATGTTTTGCGAGATGTTTGCAATCTATAAAGACCTCATAAGTTCTATATACACTACACTGGCAATTAATTTAGTTATATCTGTCTAATTATATGCTCGCTGACTTGGGAGCTAATCATCTTCGAGCTATTGAGTATGCGTTTTCTCACTCCGTCTGACCTTAGGCATCGTTCAGGTAAAGCACTTTAGAACAATAAAAGGGATAACAAAGTTACTGAAATAGCCATCGCAGCTCCTCCTAAAAGAATAAACTCAATGCTCACTAAATCTTGTCTAATTTTCCCAACACGACTGAGCACTTAATACTCATTTTGTAGTACATGAACAGGATCCGGTTTATTGGCTTATTTGCGGTCGGCCAACAAACGCATAACAGTTATCGACCTCCCTCTATCGTTTTCTCTTACCCCACTTTTTTCTGGCCACCATTATGTTGAGCATAGACGACATCTCCTCAGTGATTGCTTATAATAAATAGAAAAAAACAATCTTTTGGCGAAAATTATTAATTATTAACACACAGCTGCTCATTTGATTTCGGAAGTTGAGTAGATGGCAAAGAAGTGTGCAAGACGACCTTTGATATTATGGATGACTGCTCCATCGCAGGGTCTTCGCACTAACAGTGCAGGCAGGTAGAGGAACAAAAGTAATTAAAATCAATCTGCTTATCGCGTTAATCTAGAATATGTACGCGGAACGCTGCCATTGATTCGTTAAGCTTTGCAAGTGTTTGAAACCTGCTTTCGTTAAGGTGCCTATAATCGACAACTGCGGGCAATAGCAAAACAGCAAAAAGCCAACTTCCCATACTTTGTGTGGAAAATTGGAAGCGAGTACATGAACAGCAAATGATTCCTTAAAACAATTTTACAGGTAATAAGTGTTGCATCCAGTTTATGAAAGATAATTAAAGCTCGTTAAGTACTCATTGCTCGAATATTATTTTTGGTAATTTTTTCTATTTTAAAAATTTTATTGAATAATTCAAAGTTTTCTCATACATTTCTGCTAAGTCATGCAATCTCTGTGAACATATGTTTACTATGGTTTCACTTACTCTTAGAAATAAGTAGAGGAACTTTAAATGAAGTGCTTAATTTGAAATAATATAAGAGGTGGCTAAGAGGGGACATACAGACAGAGAGAGAGAGAGAGAGAGAGAGAGAGAGAGAGAGAGAGTCATAAAGGAAAAATTCATAGACGTAAAAATAATTCTTATTCTAACAAATCATAATATTTTCTATATTCTTTTGGAATTTATGACAATTTTTATTAGTTCCTTGGCATAAGGCATTTGAAGATGACGTGCGAGAAAGAGAAAAAGCAAAAGCAAAAGCAAATGAGTGTCATTGATATAACCATAAAAATTCCTATTTAATATAAAAGTGGTTAGAGAGTGGGTTGCAATCTTTTTTTTTGTTATTGTTTCTTTTTTTTCTATTTTTTTCTATTTTTTTTAAATTAAATTTTTCTTTACCACGAGAGTACGAGAATTGAAGTGAAAAGAACATAAAAATAATGGGAAATTTTTGTTACTCTCTTTTTTCAGATTTGCTCTCCTGCTCTCAGGCAGAGAGCAAGCAGAAGAACCGTTATTTTTAAGCTTTAAGACACTTTCTTTTTTGTTTTCTATATATTTTATGCGTCTCTCATGTTGGTGGTAGTTAGTGTAGGTCAGTTTAAGAATAGGTATGTGAACTGCTGTAAGTAGTGAGTATAGAGATTCCTTTAAATTAGAACGAAAGTTATTAACTGATTTTTTTTTTTTTTTTTTTTTTTTTTTGTTATTAAGGTCTTTCCGTACACTACACATAAGCTTCGGTAAAGTGGAATAATTTAACAGTAACTTAACTTCACATCCTGCCCGCATAACTTACATACTTTTGTAATTTACTATTGTGTTGTTGTAGTTTTACTCACTTATAATGTTGTAATTTATATAGTTTTTGCCTGAGATGTGAAAATCATTGTAATAGAGAAAATGAGATTAATGTTTTACTGCAGTTCTTTTCCATATATATACATACATATATGTAATCATATGTTAGTTTTCAGCATACATGTAAAGCAAACATTTGTTGGTAGTTTTTAAAAACGCAGACACGCAGACACGCATACACGTGCCGGATGGCACATCAGCCATCCAGCATGCTCCCCAGCTCCCATCATCTTTCAGTTTAATAGTTTTTGTTTTTGTTTTTGTTTTCCGTGTTTTCTCTTCTTTTTATACGTATATGTGTCCCTTTAGAATAATTTGTTCAATCGCTCCATTGTTTTTTTTTTTCTTTTTTTTCGAACGCTGCGCTACCTTCTCTCCCCATACTTTTCAGTGTCTGGCCATTTATACAATCCGGCTTGTTTTTTATTTTTTATTTTTTTTTTTATTTGTTGTTCTTGTCGTTGAAAAAGTTGTGTTCTGTGCCAACTCTGGTTTGGTGTTTAATGCTATATATATATATATATGTACTATACATATACACATTTGTATATACATTTGTATATATATATATATGTATATGTATATGTTCATACATATTTATAAAACTTGGTATAGTTCACATTTTGTTTATAGGCTGCTGCATTTGTATGTGTTTCATATTTAAAAGTTTAAAAACTCTTGTACGTTTATTTATGTGTATTGTGTATGGGTATACACTTAAATTCGTATGTTTGTGTAATTGTCATATTATGCATATATATATATATATATATATATATATGTGTGTTTTTCTGGCGCTCATGGGCATTTTATTTGATCTTCGTGTACATACGCACAGTTGGAGCCAACACAACTATGTGTCTGTATCTATGCGTTCTCGTTGCTATTATCACTGTTTTGCTATTGCTGCTGTTGATGTTAAACTTTGTTTAATTTTTGACATTAACTTGAAATAAAAAAAAAATAAATAAATAAATAAATAAATAAATAAATAAAACACAATTTCCATGCAGTTGAAATGATAAACAAATATGTATAGATGGGGCAATCCATTGTATCCCTTGGTAGAACTTTTGCAAAGTAGACTTAAAGTTTTTCATTTGTTAAAGGAAATGAATGAAAATCGAATTTTCCTAATGAATATGAAAAATCTTCTCTTTAGTTTGATATGGATTTTGCATAAACCCTATCATATGACATAATTCTTACATCATTTTTATATTTTTATTAAAGTTTTGTATTTTTTTGTATCTCTTTTTATCAGTCACTATAAAATGGGGACATATTAGTTTTGTCAAAATGTTGGTAACATGCAAAAGACTGTTTAAGAAATCCTGTAAAGTACATACATCCTTAATCAATGATAAATCCTAAATCAGTTGTCCGTCTGTCTGTCGGTCCCTTTGCTCTGTAGTAAATATTGTCACGATCATACAAGTGAACATATCGGCTTCCAATTTGGCGAGACTATTGGGAGTTATTGCAGCGTTGGACATAAAAATAAATGCAATCGGAGGCGCACTCAGTACAACTTGAAGTAAAATCATATCTTTTTTCAAAAGTGGCACAATTGAATTTTTTACTCATTACTGATTACAGTGCAGGAATAAAAGGGGAAGAATTTGGGAAGAAACGACCGCGTTTACTGTATTCATATATAATACACTAACGAAATTTCATTTTTGCGTAGTGAAAATTAAAGATTCGGTCATAGCCGAATATAATGTTCTTACCTGTAAAAATCATTTGGAAACCCTCTGAGAAAGTACGTCGAAAAGCTCTTCATTACCGCTTATTCCGTCGCTCACTCTATCGAAAGCATTTTCACATTCATCCCCTTTATAAATGCGTGAAGATTACTATTTTGTATGCAAATACAAGAAAGCTTTGTACATATTTTTACATCAATATCCGCTGTCGACTATATTCTAGGGTTTGCTCTTCGCGCTTCCCTTAAGTAGGTGCATCATTAACATTTATTCATTGAAGTAAACAGGTAGTATTTTGCTGTAATCTTAATGGAGTGCGTAGACGAAGGTCATCAAGCAGTTTTCAATCTTACACTGGTCCACAATATATGCCCATTAGGGAGCATCTAAGGATGATAAGTTTGGAAAAGAAGAAAAAAAATAATCCAGTACACTGTGATAGTGCCACAAGGGATACAGAGAAAAATCTGTCCACGCCTTTTGTCTACTGCAAGCCATAAAATAATTATTTAAAAAATAATAATAATTCTCTGCGCAAACATTCCGAAGTTCTTTGTATTCTTAACACGCGATTAATCCTAAAAATATGCAATGAAATTCTTAAGAGATTTTTATTAAAAGTATATTAACCTTTACTGCATTATCATTTTCGGGGAAGTACCCATAATTAAATGCAAACATTCCTTAAGTATCTCTTATTTAGTGTTTTTCTTTTTGTTTTTCTTTTTGTTTTTCTTTTTTTGTGTAAAACCTTTGATAACCGTAACATAATCACTATAGAAAAACTCAACTAAAGTGAATGATGAAAAAAGAAGTAAACAAAAAAAAAATAAAAAAAAAAAAAAAAGAAAAAATAAAACCTAAAGCCACGAAAAACAATAATACGAGACTCAAGCATAGTAAGAAGTGAATAAAAAAAAAAAAAAAAGATAAAAACTTTTTAAGCCTGGAAAATACATCTAACACAGCCACAGCAGACATAAAAGCCCCTAAACAAATGCACAAAGGAAAAGTAAAATCCATAACGGGTTATAAGTGTTAGGTTTAGGTATAAAACGATTTCGAGAGCTGAGCTACAAATGAAAAATTTTATTAAAAAAAAAAAAAAGAAGTGCATATATGTATATACAGAAGAGAACGGTAACTTGGCTACGCTTAGGAATTGAGAGAAAAACCGTTAAATATATGTCAGATGAATAGAGAACAGTTTTTCATATGTACATACATTTATGCTGAAAAGTTCTCGAGAGTTTTCAACTCTTTATTCTTTTAGTGGCTAAAGCAATGAATAACGAAACTCTTTATGTGGTCGGTATAAAAAATAGCATAACAACAAAATAAAATTAAAAAAATTTTTTCCATTTTTCTCTATGGTATACAATTACACTGAATACTGAATGGATGAAAAGAACAACAGCAACAATAACGAGCTAGCTTAATATAAAAAATAAAACAAAAACGAAAAATGGAAAAAGAAAAACTAAACAAAACCGTCTCAAAAATATAATACAACACAAACAAACTAGCAAACAAACAAATAGTTAGTCAGGCTGCCAAACAAACACAAGCCACAAAAAAGATGAAGCACATTATACCATCGAGTTGGCCTATGCACTTATACTCAAACTTATATATGTGTATATATATCCACATAAATATATATGTAGACATATACACGCAAATATCTGTATACACATACATACATATAGACATACGCATATATATATACAATATATATATATATATATATGCATATGTGTATATACGCACACATGCATAAACATATACATATAGGCATATACATCTATACCTACACATACACCTACACAATTACGTTTTTGTTTATAGTTAAGCTTTTTCGTAATATTTACTGTATAGCTGGTCTCGTCTAAATATGTTAATGCATATAAGTACACAAACACATACACCTATAATCACATTCAAATATATTCATTCGCAAACACACTCGCGCACAAGCATTCCTCCTTTACATACTCGCTCTAATACTACAAATACTGGCTGCTGTTTCTTTTGTATGATGGCTGCTCATTTTTAGTTTCTGCCGCGTAATATGCTTTGCCAAGTCGATGGCATTCGTGTCAATGTTAACTTGGCATTCACACTATGCCACCATGGAATCCTGGGCGATGTAGAAAAGAATGCAAACATTAAGAATGCTTATAAAAATATATATAAAAAAAAAAAAAAAAAACTCTTCTTTTTGGCTCTCATTACTTTTATCTACGTATGCATGTGGTAATGTAAGCAAATGTATATATATATATGATGTGTGTGTGTGTGTGGTGCTCTTTAAAAATTTCACCTCAAAACTAACAACCATTAAAGGACCGAATCTTGTTAAAAGTGCCAAAACAGTAATTTACGTTTTTTTTTTTTTTTTTTTTCATTCTTCTCTTGTCTCTTTTCATTCACTCTCGAGTACATATATTTTTCTTTTTGGTTAATTTTGTTTGTTTGCATTTTTCAAATTTACTTGGTTGCAATACTGCTTTCGTTTCATTTGTTTATGTTTTTCTAAATGAAAAAAAAAAAAAAAACAAAAAACAAAATAAATAAAAGAAAAATTCAGTTTTTTTTTTGATGAAGTGCGAAAAGTAAAACGAAAACATTTTTTAAAAAGATTTCATGTTCTAGGACATTTTCCTCCGGTTACCTGTTTACCTGTGTGTTCAGATTTTGTTTTGTTTTTTTGCTAAGACATAAACATCTGCTGGAGCGAAAAAATAAACAAATCCATAGACAAGTTACCAGCCCAGTCAGTCTTTTGAGGCCTGATTTTTTTTTTTTTTTGTTCTGTTCTTCTGTTCTCCTCTTCATAAAGAAGCAACAATTTAGAAATTTTTTTTTTCCCCCCGTCAACTCACACATGAAAACTTAGCTAGGACTTGATATATACCACCTTCCTCTGCCACTGCCACTGCCATGTGTACATACATACATATGTGCATACGTAGATACACACTCGGACAGAAACGGTATACGTATGTTGCTGGTTTGATGCTCAATGTCAAATAGCAAAAATAGCGCAAAGCTTTGAAGATTGCATTTATATATGAGTTGATTGGTAAAGAAGAAAATTGAAAGAAAGAGTGAAAAAGAAAATTGGAACTGAAACAAATTTCCTGGCAAATGCTTCAGAGACCTTTTGTGTTGAAATTAAATCAAAGGCATTCAACAGCCATTGGATGTCAAGCGAAACTTTAAGTACGGCGTTGTTGCGTCTTCTCCGATATCATCGAGTATTTCATATTTAAAATCATGCACATATGCGGACGAAAATGCTTTAGAAATTTTTATTAAAAATTCAATTAGAGATCAAAATGCCGTAAGGGTATTATGAAACGGATTAAACAGCCTTTAAAGTCAATCATTGAAAGGCAACTGAAACAGCAGCCAACGTGATTTAATGGAAAATCAAGATTTCTTTGATAGGGATAAGGAAACCTATGAAGACACCTAAGCCGCGAGTCTCAATAAATATAAAAAAGTTTTCTTAATTTTTTTTATAGTTTAAAGAAAAGTCATTTCCCTCAGCCTTCGAGTTCCCTCACTCAATGATCGTGAAGGGCATTAGAAGGCATGGATCAAATATTTTTGGTGATAAAACCAATGAGACGGAATCTACTTAGAAAATCTTCAGGAATTTAATCAAAATTAAAACTCATCATAGGTCGAAGATAAGGTATCCTTGGAAATCTCCATCCGGAATCAACTAATAATGAGCTACCAGGAAGTAACTCAAGAAGTAGCAATTGTAACCTGGGTATAAGAAACAATAATGGGTTAAAATCGAGGGACAACCACTGCGCCTAGAAACGTTCAGTATATCGATAGGTTCTCGAAGATTGTTAACCAAGAATTAATTTTCGGTGAATCGTGAAGGTTTTCATTAAATAAGAGAATATTTATGAGAAATTTAGTTTAATGGAACGATCACTTTTTTCTATGTCGACAACAAGTCGTCTCTATCATCCTTCTAATGCGATCAATGAGGCATCACTTACAGACGCTTAAAGTCAAAGCAATTATGGTATATATGATGAAAACCTAAAACTGGGCCCTTGTGAGTGTCTTTTTGTATAAATCAAGCTTAAGAAAAATCGAGTAATCGATAGGTTCATATGACTCCTGGATTCACAATTAATTTCTGAGAAATCCTGAGGCTCTTCACTAAACACTTCATTAAGTTGTTTCATGAATCAATTCTGCTTCTTATTTATACACACCAATGAGGAGTGTGGGTGTATTCATTTTGGCAAAAAGTGTGCAACAATCACAGACAAACTTCAGAGGTCCTATTAACTCTATATACTCTTGATCTGTATCGAAATCTGAATTGTTTTAAGCATTTGCGTAATGTTTTTGGTAAATATTCCCCTAAAAGCTTTGCCTTTAAATTTAGCGAAAACTTTTGAAATTCTGGTACGCCGGCGGATATTAAAATCGGTTAAAGAGTACTTCTGCGGTATAACATAAACTGAGAATATTTCGGTTTCTGGAAACTAAAACAAACAAAAAATGCGTTCTCTGCTCATAAATTACAACAAATGTAACGATAAAAAATTCCAGCGCTTTATAGTTTGGAAATAGCAAAAATCGCTCACTTTTCGAGTTTAAGGTAAAGATGTTAAATATAAAAAATTCGATAACAGCCGAATGCAGTTTTCTTAACTATATTTTTTTTTTCATGTACGCAGATCCATTCAATTCGCAACAGAATAACAGAACCGAAAAAAAAGAGCCAAGAGCAACATGCAATTATCATAGGGATGAGTTGTATATGCGCACGTCCATGCAACAGTACATATGCTCTATGATGTCTATGAGCTCTTTTTAAAAATTGAAAACTTCCTCTAAAGACACAAATTTTGTTTTCCTTTTTTCCATTCATTTTCTATTTCTTTCCATCACTTTCAGAGTTAAATCTTTCATTTTCGTCACTCCTTTCGAACCCATTCTGAGCAATTGATCTCATCTAAGTATAACTGATACGGTTTATCGCATTCTACTCGCCAACTCCATTCATTTGGTACCTTTATCGAAGGTATTCAGAAAACATTTATCCACTAGATCGTGAAATCTATCACAATTAATTTAGAATTAACGCACGTAACTCTCCCCATCTGCTCTCCAAGTCCTTTTATGTGATACTCACATCAAAAGTATTGTAACGAAAAATTTAATGTGGAGCAAACACACTGTGAGGGATTTTTCGTCGCTTTTCTAAGGCTGTGGCAGCTCAGCGGCCCAGGGACGAACAAAGTAACAAAACAAGAAAATTTATTTTTGTGCAACGAGTCGATTCCTTTATTATTTATTATTATTATTATTATTATCATAATCAAATGTCGATCTCGCTCTCCGCGAGTCAGACTGCCACTCCCTAACTTATTGTTATTTTTAACTCTTAACCTATACTTAGCCTACGCTCAATCTATTCTATCCCATTTTTCTATCTTAATTTTCTATCTCAATCTGTTCTATTCTATGCTTAGTCTATCCCTATTTCTATCTTAATGTATTCTTAACCCTAGCACACCCTTCCCCTCACCAGAGTCGGAGAGTCCGTGAGGCCAAAACGAGGGATGACTTTGGATTTCACCTTCCAAGTTCTTTTTTTTTGATACTCATATCGCTGGTATTATCGAGAAAAAATGAGTCGTCCAGGTAGGTGAGAGTAGCTCGTGACATGCAAATTCCTTCCAATCGCACTAAACATAATGCATTACGATACTTATATGCAGCCTGGTTCATCTTGAAGCAGAATTTTTTACGCAAATTACTATCGTACGTGTCCCAGTTTTCATCATTCATCATCAATGTGTTCAAAAATTATTCAATTTCTTACGGTCTCTGCAAATTTTCTTGATAAAATTTTGCACTGATAAGTCACGTGGCACTTAATTATCGCACCTTATGCAAATGGTATAAAAGGTTCAATATTTAGTTCCGCAGCGATACCATAACATGACATGTGCCGGTCTTCCCTAATTTCTTGAGAAACTTCGTCAGCCTTGTCGATGATTTGTAGCACTTTTTTAACATCGAAGCGTGCAGATCGGGAACGAATAGTCCTGCTGCTGATTTTCATTAAGCATCTCCTTCGTTCATGAATTTTGTTATCCTTGATATATATAATGAAGAAAACCTATGTGACTCTGTCATCACGATCCACATGATATTGGAAAATATAACAACTTTCCCAAGATTTTACCCTGTTCAAGAAAGTGAACTCAATTACGACCTATTTTTTAATTAAAGTAAAATAGAATTTTTCAAACACATTATCGAACGACTTAAGGGTAGTCGCCATCAAGATTACGTGACTTCAAACCCGTCGATTGTAAAGAATGCCGTGAAGCTTTTATTTAAAGTAATACAATAGATATTTGCATATGTATGTATATTTATCTAAGCTTATATATATTTATGCATATATATATATCTATATATGTGTATCCTTCTTTAGTGTAAAAAACTAACTATGAATAATATTTTCGTAGCTTCTTCTCTCTATTTCTGAATTGATGATGAAAATGATGATAACCTTTCACAGAGCTGCACGTTAGGTATCACTCAAACTATTTTTTTCTCTTCAATCAATAGACGATTTTTTAAATTCACTATACTCCTCCAGCATCGCGTCAATATCGAAATTGATTGATATGAACACAAACTGAACAAATATTGTTTTAGATCAAACAAGAGATGATTCATAAGCACAATTTTAAAAGTAAATTATTTGATAATGAAAAATATTTGCGCCTAAAAGCAAATCTACTTGTTGCACAAAACTTCGTTCCACACAAAATGCACATAACACGGAGATGAGCATAAGCTTTAACTTGCTTTTGTCATAAATTTTGCTGAAGATTTTTCCGATTTTTTTCCTTTTTTTTTTTTTTCTTGTAATATTCGAAGTGAGAATTTAGTCGCATTCATTTTACTAGCTGTTAAAAGCAGGTGTTAGGCAACCTACAAAAATCCTTGAAGAAGATAAAACTACAAAAAAAAAAAAAAAAATTTTATCATCGAAATTGTTGAAAATAAAATATCTGTCTGTCTGTGTCATGTCAATATTTGCCAGTAGCAGGAACAGTTAAGATGAACTTATAGTCAGCTGTCAACCTCGAACATTTTAGAGAGGTTGAAAAAAGAAGAAAAACCGTATTTACGCGGGCAGACATCGACTTACACAGTACGTGTATAGGAGACGCGACTTGAGCTAAGACATAACCGAACACGTGGAGCAGCTCGGTGTGAAGTCTATTTTTCCACATAAGCACTTTTTAAAGTAATCGTGAAAAATTGATTGGCATTTCAATTGCATAGCAAAAACATGAATGCATGCATGCATGCATGCATACATGTACAAACACACATACAGAGTCACTTTAAAGTTTTCCATAAAAAACTATCAAACTTTTTATCTATCAGCAATAAAAACTGTCGGGAATGTTGATGATAGTGAATGGTAACGCGGTCGTTGATGACGGTATAATAGTTTAGTGGCAAACGGTGTCAGAGATAACAGCTTTTCAGTGCATTAACGGCATGATACCATAAAAGCCGAGAGGTCGTCAGCCGACAAAGTAAGACGGCTTGGATTTTATAGCATTTATAATAATAATAATAATAATAATAAGAAAAAAAACTAAAAACTAAAAACGTTGAAAATCGTTGAGATATCTGGCGACGTGCTTTCCCTTACTTGCTTAAATCACTTTTGATTTTAATTTAACTTCACTCCCTTACCTGAAAAAGGTTAATGTATGCTGCCTTTAAACTGTTAGGAGGAGAAATTTTTTCGTGTCACTGGTTTCCATAATAAAGATTTAATTGTGTTTTTTTTTTTTCTTTGTTTATTTCGTATTAAATTTTTTATACCCGTCTGTTTTACTACATAAAATAAGGGCGTAGACGCTTTTGCTTTTAACTTGAATTAGCAAAAAAGGTGTACGAGATATTGGTATGATTTTTTTTTTCTATTTTTCTTTATTGAAAATTAATTTCATCTAAATGGCCGCCAATGGATTTCTGTAAAAATTCATTTCTGGAAAATCGATTTCCACCCATTTCTTTACAAAAGTTCAACAATAGCACCAATAATCTTGGAACTATTATTGAGTTGAACCTATGTCTCCGGAGAGAAACGTCGATTGGAGTTATATCGCATCAGCTTGATGGCTAATTTACTTCGGCATCTTTGGAGATTACGTATGCATTGAAATTGTCTCGTAAAAAATGATTGTATTGGAAGATGTACGTCATGTACCATTTTTTTGATTTGTCAAACAATACTCGACATAAATGTCAATTTTGGTGGGTATCTAAACTAAAGCAAGGATAGTGTGAGTTTTCAAAAAAGAAAGCTCTTATGTGATTATCATGTACGTGCTTATTATAATCGTTATTAACTGTGTGGGCAATTCGTCCCACCATCTAAAACATCTATTCTATTCCCCCGTACATCTAAAGCTTTAGTTTTATGATTCTTAGGAATGCCGCCTTCTTCTTCTTTGGTGCGGAACTCCACATCGTGCCCGGCGTTATAGAGCGCTCCTCAAACTTTTGGTGTCTAATTCTGGAGATGTCCTCGCATTCACATAGAATGCGTTGGCACGTCTCATTCGTCTCTCGACAGAATCTGTGTGAATCGGCATCGGAGGTATCCATGTTTTTCAGAGGATATCTGATGGAATTATGACCGCTGTGGAACACTGTGATCGAGCGTAGGTCGCTTCTTCGTAGCCCCAGTAGTTTATGTGCTTTATCGGAAGATTTTATGAATACTTTTGCTTGCTGTTGTCCTTCACATTGCTTCCAATAGTAATCTGTGTTTGCCTGTGCATCCATTGCTGTACTAGCCTATTAATATGGCTTCTTGACACGCCACAGGAAGATTCAGGACGTATCCCTTGTTAGCAAAACAGACCTTCCGTTGCCCTCAATACCCGAAAAACGATATTAGCTGCACGTCATTGTGCTTGCCTGACTCATTCAATGTTTGTAGGCACTGCAACACGAGCCTTGATGTTATCGTTTCCCCTTTAAGCGCCTTTTAGCTGCAAACAGTTTCCTCTTTCGAAGAACCTTGGCTGCCAATTTCTACCTAACTTGTTCGATTCTAGACCGTGGTGGGTATTGTAATGATAAACGCTTAGCGTTTGATTATAGTCCACTCGTTCGCTTAATGCTTCTTCATTTCTGTAATCAAATTGTTTTTCTTTCTTTTCTTTTAATACCTTATACCACTTGTGGTACAAGAGTGCATTTAGTTTGTGCGGAAAAATGCAATATTGGATTTGGGGGAACTTGGAATGCACCTGGCTTTTATTGTACCTATAGATTCAGAATGATTTTCTGATTTGTTGGAAGTGTGTCTATCCGTCCTGGTTTCTTATATTTAATCTATAGGTGGTAATGTTTGAGATGTTTTTTAATGTAATTTGGTTTAGTGAAGTGCTTTGACTCAATAACGAAAAGAATTGAAAACGGTCCGGATCGGTTCACTTTCTCACCCGTATTCCGGAGTTCTCAATTAGTGCGAAAAGTTCGTATAGACTGGGGCAATCGTTTGAATCA
>KK502877.1:48520-71589 GCA_000688735.1 Glossina austeni | reverse complement strand
CATAGAGTTATTGTTTTTTTTTTTTTTTGGGCATCAGCCGCTCAGGACCGTCTGTATATTCAGTGCCTATAAGCACGGTGTTAGTTAAGCAGAGGGAAAGAGGTAGTATACAGATGCAGTGAGGTATATGTCCGATCGCTAAGTGTTGTTCCTTTTTAACAACCGAATATTACCTATAGCTGCTGCCATAGGGTAATCGCACCTAAAGTTTAGCCTATTGCATAGGGATTTGGAAACGGACAGGCCGACGTCACAGTCACGCTTGTTATCTGCGTTAAAAATACCCAATTAAAGTAAATTGAATTTAAGCGATTTGGATCGATCGAAGTGAAACGATTTGAATTGAATGAAATTTCAATTGAATTAGTTTGAAAGGCATTGGTTTCAAGTCGACTATAGAAATGCTGAATAAAGATTGAAAATCTCTTGTGATTCTTTACGGCTATCCGTGACCTTTATTCATAGATTACTTTTTCCTTAAGGCGTTTCCTCTTATAAAAAGGATGCCTTTTTAGCATCCCCTGTTTTTGTTTTTTTTTTTGTATACTTCCCTTTTATATTTGTATAGGTAAGTTTATGTGTAACAATAACACAATGACACAAAATGGTATATCGCTCGGCTAATATATGTGCTTCAATCATAGGTGTGTGTGTGTGTGTACAAAGGTTGTTAATGCTGTATGTGTGTGTGTTTGTGTGTATGTGCATTTAAGTGTTTTTATTTCTGTCTATGCAGGTGTGTCTATGTTCGTGTTTCTAACTATTTATGTGGAGAGTGCAAGCACCGTAATAAAAAAAAAAAAAAAAAAGACGGACACTTTACACCTTTACATCTTTAAATTGCAGATTGTCCTTTGCCATCATTTGGCACCATTGACACTAAACGATAATAGAAGCAGTGGCAGCAATAACAACAACAATTGCAACAAATGTAGCGGTTCTAAGACTGGTAATATAAACGATAACGCAAAACCAGCAACAACAAGAACAACGGGGATTTCATGCAGTTGTTTTCAGGTGGAAAAAAGCAATAAGCGAAGCAAAAGGCAGTTAGGGTGAAATAGTGCAAAAGAAAAAAAAAAAAATTAAACAAAAAAAAAAAAATCGAACGAAGGGAAAAAAACAAACAGAAAGAAAAACGAAAGTGAAAATAAGAGGTAAACGAAAACAAACTCTTGAAACATTTGCGTTGTTGTCCACTTGTTAGCCAACATCAAGTCTCTATCAATTTCCATGTATATATACATACATATATAGTTATATATATATATATAACAGTCTGGTATGACGGGAGTCCATGTGCCAATATGTGATTGCGTGTGTAACTGTGAATTTTTAACTTTAAAGCTAGAGAGCTCTATTAATCCAATCCTTTTTCAAGCACACTCTGGCAATTTAATGTATATATATATAGATATGTGTATGTATTCTCGCATGACTGGCATTTTTCTGTATTCTCTAGCCGTTGTTTTTCTTCTCTTCTTGCCTCTTCGCTACGTGGAAATGCATATTTGCTTATACGATTTTCACACTGATAGCAAGCCGTAGAGTTTAAACGTTTCTTCGTAACTTCGTACTTTTGCCTTTATTCGAGTGTGTGTACATTCATAAAGATATTGTAGTAAATGTACTCGAATGTATAGAGAAAAATTATATGAATTGCATAAGGAATATAAGGACATCGACGTTGACTCCTCTATATATACATATATATATATAGTAGTTTGCCTTAAGGCTGTTTGACTGCACGTCTGGTTGAATGAATGGTTGGTTGTTTGTGTGTTTGTGTGTGTGTGTGTGTGTGGGTGTGTGTGTGGCTCATTGGCACCATGTACACTTTATTAACTTTTACGGTGTTACGTTCGTTACGCTTTTCTACTTTGCACGGGGCGGACAAGGGTGAAGGCGACCAGTAGTTACGGTAATCATATCCATAGTCATTGTTTTATGATAGAATTAGATATACTTTTATTTACTGTTATTATTATTGTTGTTATTCTTATTGCTGTTGCTGTTGTTGTTGTTGTTATTTTACTTTATTCTCTGCTCTCTCTCTCTACTCTGATAATAAATTTTTTTTTCTTCACTCCTTTTTCATATTTCCATTCATTGGTATAAAACCAATTTCTTGAAAGTTTCCATGGTTTGGCATTCAAAGACTTTAAGTGCTCTTGGATAAAACGAAAGAATTATAAAACTGTTGATATGCTGGGCAAACGATGTATATATGTAAATACACACTAAAGAAGGATGAAAAAGATATTTTTATTACATTCATATGTGAATAAGAGGTAAAAAATTTTTTAAATTACTGATGAAAGGAATATTTACAAAAGATGAGATATGATAGACTCTCCCAGTATGTGAACGATGCTAAGTTAATAAATTTATTATAAGATTTTATGCAAATTGAATATAGATCTCTTTTCTTATGCATTTCTTTCATTTCCTTTTAAAAGGTTATTTACAAAATTGAATACCATTCAAAGCTATATCAAAGCACTTTTTTTGCTGCTTTTATGCTGAAACGAAAATTTCTTTTTGGAATCTTAAAGTACAAGACGACATTTATGTCGAATTTATGCTAAAGTTTCTCTCACATGCCCTATGGAGAAAGAGTAGACTATTTTTCTGATTTTTTTATTTTCAATAATTATTTATTTTTTGAATCTTACTATTAACGGACTTTACAATAAATATTCAGATCCGATATCTAATTTGAGTTTAGAGATGTCTGTCTGTCAGTGCAGATCATCTTGATACAACTTTCAATTCATTAAGCCTAAAGTGGACTATCTTTACGTGTTCAGCGTCTGCACCGGGAATTGTCGGCCAGCTTGCAAGACAGTACTGCCTGTCCCAAGACTAGAGTGTCAGATATTAAAAGTTAGGTATGGCGAGGTCTATCTGCATCTCTAATTATTTAATATGTCCGAAATTATGGTAACGCTATCACTTCTGCTTAGATTTTCGATGAAGGTTCTTGTCTACACTCATGTGATTCGTATCCACCAAAATGTTCGCCAACCTATCACTTCTATTTAGGTTTCTCTCACAGATTCACGGCAGACTACCTGTGATTTATGTTCATATACTGTTTCCATTACACTATTGTCAATGCTGTTATTTCTTACGAGATTTTCTCCCAAAGGTTCGTGCCTGAGTATATGTGCGATATAGTGGTGAGCGCGCCAAGTGATCCCGTGGATCCAATAGTTTCAGTTTGCTATAGATTGGGGTTAACGGCATTACGCATAACATATTTATACATAGTCTTGCTTTCGGATTATCCACACTGCTTGGACGTAATTGAACTAATTGCTTGCCCCTTGGATTTTAATGTACAAGGAGCAGATATCAATTCAATATTGGCAGGCACTAATTCGTATGACTGCTTGTCTGCCCTCCTTAGTAACTGACAGCCACATTTGTTAAATTTTGGATCGTCATAGCAGCTGAATTCTTAGTAGAGACCTCTGCAAATAGACCCCTGACCCTCTCGACGACCTTCCCACGATATGATTAGGTTGGAAGTAGTGAACCATGCGAACCGCCGCTATTAAATCGTTGTTGACAGGTTCAAATATTTGTGCAGTTGATCACACTTGATCGTGGCTATATCGAGAGCCCATTTAGTAAAGGAATAACACTTACTGATAGGACACACTTCCACTACGCTACGACGATTGCTTATCTCTTTCTCCTTTTCTCCGTTTCTTACTTAACCATCATCGTGTTATACGTGTAGGAAACATCCTCTGGTTAATAGCGAAAAAGGCAAAAGAGACGACTTGTTTCCCTATTAAGGGAAGAGAACGGGGAAGAGAATTTGGATATCTTAGGAATTTAATGTTGAACATATCTGTTACGCCCGGAATATTTAAGTGCCTTTGATTATTAGCATTAGCTTTGTATCAGGCGGCGTCTGTCATCATGCGCAAGATTTTTGTTTAACCTCTTTGCGACTTCGCTACGTTAAAGGAACATTTGTTTAATAATTTTTCCCATTTGCTTAATAATAGTGTTATGTAACAGTAATGAAGATCCAGTTGAGAATTTGGGTTTTAAATTCGTTCCCATTCGGTAACTCCAGGTTAGACGACTTCAAGTGGATGACCAAATAATTGATGTAAAGTCTTTGAAGTATTGCAGCGCTATAAATGCTTATCCAGTAACATGTTTCTCTTCAAAGGATAAAAGTGATGTACGCACGTCTTGTAGGATTAACCTTAATGTTTCATTTTGCGAACTGCTACTCTAGGATGGTAATATGATTCTGAGTTTATCTTGATATCATGATGTGGTTTGCGTATGTGCTTATAATTGCTGTGTCATCGGTGAACGCGGATCGAAGAAAGTGGGTTAACATATCTTCTGCCTATCAAAAATAAAGGTTAGATTCTAAAACGTCGGATTGCCGCTTGATGAAACCTACCTACATGCGTGCACACATACGTTCGTACTGCAAGCGAGCTAATAACGTCCTAATAATCCCTAAATGATCTGATGTATCAGATGATAATTTGAAGTAAGTTTTATGTAAGAATTTTGCGCTCTTTACTTTTGATACACATAAATAAAGAACGACGAGCAAAATTCTTTTGTTTCGCGTGCTTTCCTGTAGAAGCACTACAATGCGATGGACATTTTCGATGTGGCCATGGTATTGCCTGAAAGCAAATTGATGATGTGAAATTATATTAAGCGCATTATTCAGTAGTATTCCACTGGATTTATACCAATCCTAAAAATATGCAATGGAAATTATATAAAAGGTCTATACATACTTGCTTGGCGCGGGCAATAAAATCTATTTGGGTTTGTTTAGTTTTAGCTCGAAAAAATGCCGTTTCAGAAATTCTCAGTGAGAACTTTAAATCCTTCTGGTAGTCCAAATACCATCGATGATAACCAACTAAAGGTTATGGTTGAATCTGATCGATGCACAACGACTCGTGAGATCGCAGGAAAAGTTAATTCATCCACACCAATAAGTTTGCGCTCTATATAAAAAAAAAAAAAATTATTTTATTTGATAGTGAAAAAGTGCAAAGAGATTCCGGACTACCTAATAATTGAAAAAACTGCTTTTGCAAGTCCGCTTATTGAAAGTACAGTCGCAACGAATGCATGTGACTTTCGTATAAAGCTTTCGAAATATATTAGGTTGGGGAAAAAGAAATCCATTATTTCTTCTTCTTCTTTTGCTTCTTTTTGAATCCAGCTTTGTGTAAATGGTTCAAAAAAAGAAATCCATTATTTCTTCTTCTTCTTTTGCTTCTTTTTGAATCCAGCTTTGTGCAAATGGTTTAAAACTGTTTTATGGTCGATTTTTAGCTTCTGGGTGATGTTACGACTGCTAACATTGGTTAACTTTGATAATTTCTCCGATTTTATCGACATTTTCGACGACCTCTTTAACATCAAAAATTCCTGAACGTAATCTACGAAACCAAAATTGCACATAATTGGCTGTTACAGCATCGGAACCATAGACACCATTCACAATTTTAGCCGCCTGGCTTGCATTTTCGCCTTTGTCAAAGAAAAACTGTAAAGTGTACCGAATTTTCTCTCTGTTCACTTCCATTTTTAACACGCTATAACTCACAACTGAATGCACCAAACAAAAAACAACAAAAGAATTTTTTTTACTGCGAAATGTCATCTTTCCAACGAGCATAAATCTGAAATTGTTTGATCGTTACTTTACGAGAAATCTACCAGTGCAGCCATCTACCGAAAAAATAATGGATTTCTTTTTCCCCAATCTAATACTTTAGTGAGCAAAATTTTGCTCCCTTCTACTAACTATTTCCCTTCTTTTAACTATTTATTAAAGCTAATCTGACAAGCGTAAAAGTGCCTCATTTTAGTCTCACCTTTAGAATTGCACACAACATGGTATGATATAAATCATAAAATTAATCGACAGATAAGCGACTCATCTAGAAGCGGCTTACGTTCTTATGTTCTTTCCAAGGAAAGTGACAACGTAAGGAACGTTCAAAACTACTTCCTAAATGATTTTATTAAAATTTACCAGCGTTTGAGTTGTTAAATGACGCCAATGGGTCATCATTGGAGAGATGATAAGCAGTTCAGTTGCTTCACATTTGCTTTAAGTCCAATTTTTAATTTTTATTGCAAAAAGAGACGGCGGAAAAATTATTTTTCACAAATTGATTTCCGTATGCGACGAAATTGAAAATATGGAAAGAAATTCGCAATAATGACGAAGTTCCACTAATACATAAATAATCAGAATAAAGTCTAACTAACTAAACGAACTAAAAAAAAAAAAAATTGTATAAAATTCCTTCAAAGTCTTGCTTTAGAAATTTACTAATTGTGGGCTAAAACTTTAAGCTTAAGCTGCGTACACAAGAACACACGAGAACTAAGATTAAGTGAGACATTCTAGAAGAAATTGAAGGACGGAGAAAATGTACGTTTGTAGAGCAAACCATTGAAAAACTTTATAATATTCTTCGAGTTCTAGGATTACCTAAAATATTAATATATTTTTAATCATAATCATAAGGTTTTACGTCAGCTTTCCCCCCCTACATCCGCATACGTACTTATGGTATTCTTTTAAATATACTTAACGTTCCGTATGTTTGTTGAAAATTTGTTGTGCATTCATGAAATAAGCTGAATTGTATAGAGTTGAGACTAGATTTTGTTATGTGCTGATAGGGTACAAAAAACATTTTTCAGTTTTTTGTGGGTCAAATGGAAATAGAAACGTACACAAAAACCACCCACCTACATATACACACATATATGTATATACGTATATGTATGTGCCTTACCTAAGACTTGTTTTTTTTTTTTTTCCTGTATCACGCATACATAAATGATTCCTTAGGAAAAAAAACTGAAAAGCATAACATGGAATAGGAGCTTGGCTAAGGGCATTCATATGTGAATACGTAATCATATACACTTCATTTGGTTTAACGCATACGAGGTCTGACAATTGGACAGCGGAGACCTTTAATATCGCGACGACACATTTGGCTAAAATTCGTGAAGTTCGTGAAAGGTGAGACATTGCGTTGAATTATTAAAAGGCTATGAAAAGTGCTTCAATTTCTGTCCAATAATTACCGTGCAAAAGGGAAAAATTTAAAAGAATTTTTCTTTGCTCAAGTAATTATTCGAGCAGGCGCTAAGTGCTGGGCTACATGTCGTTGCCCTAACAACAAACATCAGTGAAAACTCTGCCAATAGTTAACATTAACGCCTAAAAGGACATGAACTGGGCACTTGGGTGCATGCCTCCATCCTTCAATATAAATCTGTCTACATTTTTGCTGCTTTTAGTTGAGCTTTTACGAGCTTGATGGTGCACAAGGTACACTCATACGTATGATGCATCACTGTGTTGCCTTTGGCGGAATATATGTGACTGCGTTTTCTTGTTTAAGATTATTAGAGGTATTAGTTATAAGTTGGATGATAGAGTGTTTTGTTAGCGCATTATTCTTATAGGTAAAAATGATGAAATTGCAGCTTAACGATCATTAAATAGATATCTCGAGAAATAACTGAAATGTATTATGATTTTAAAGAATCTGATTACACGAGATCGAATTTTCTTTATCATCATAGTTTTCTGTTTTTCAAATCGCGCTGATTTACTTAATATCCTTGTATAGTTAAATTTCTGGCTTCTTAATACGCTTACGGCTATGTAATGCTTAACCATGACGACTGGAACTGTGTTAACTTTTAGTGTTTTTTCTATAGTGAAATAAAATCATTATTTACATAGAAAACTACATTTGAATGAAAATATTTGCCCATCGTTAGCTAGGATTCCTTTAAGCCGTTGTTACAACATGAGAACTCCTGCTGCTGAAGGACTAATTTGTCTCTTTTTGAATATCAAAGAAAGGATTAAATTTTAGCCATCGCAGTGAATATTTTGTTCGGGAAGGTCATGAGTGATTGGCATTTTCGGCGAACGAAGGCAGTGACGTACGAAAGCTCAAATTAATAGATCGAGTGTTACATGAGTGAACATGTTATCGAACATTGCTATCCCTGAGAGTTCCTCGTTTTTTATTGCTGCCATTCTGCTTCCAATCATCTGCTTGATGGGCTCAAAGTTAATTTGATTATATTAGGTAGCGTCCCATGGCGGCTCTACATCCAATAAGACCGATCTATTAAAGGCAAGTCTATAAATATTCGAGTTTGCTAGTGCCGTTGCTTTGGTATAGTTTTCTTTTTGGATTGGATTGTTGCCTTATAAAGTCACTCACTTTCCATGAGAACACTTGTATGGAGTCGAGTATAAAAAACAGTCGAAATTTCTTATCATACACTACACCTCTTGGTACAGCGTGGTACAGCGTATATTAACTTTGCGCAGACGTATTTAAGGCCTAGAAGGGCTTAAGAGAGAACCGCCTTTCATAATATTGAAATGATTCCGAATCAATTTCTGCATTGATTTAAGATTGTCCGTTCGTCTGTCTGCTTATCCGTCTGTCCAGGCAAACTCGTATTCAACCTGCACATCGCTTTTTGGAGATATTTTTATGAAATTTTATGCACTGACCTAAAATACTTTGAGCAGGGATGAACTCTTTTGAAAATTCTTCGGATCGGGCTACTTTTTCGACCACTCCCCGTATAATAATTTGTTTTGAAAAGTCTGTTTTGTGGAACGAAACAGTGATTTTCAAAATTTTTCGACAATACCTCGCTGATTAAGAGCATTTCGATATTCTAAATTGATGAGGAAAAACTGGTTCGGCTGGGGCATTTTTTTGAAGCCTCGTTCCTACGAGCACTGAGTCTCTATATAATCAGAAGGTCTGATATTCATCATGCCAGATCATGCCAAAGATTGGGTGCTTGCTGACAAAAGGTAAACCACAACGAATTTGGACCATGTAGGTCTATTTTTTGGATACCACCGCATATAAGTATTCTCAGATTTTGCCAAAAAGACTTAGTTGTTAGTGTTTTATGGTGAAAATTGTTCATTATAATAATTTGACATGAAAATGAAGTGAAGCAAATTTAAACCACATGAGTCTATTTCTTGCACTTTCCTCCATATAAGAACTCTCATGAATAGTAAGCCCTTTAGAGAATGGTTAATTTTTTAATACATTATGATCAAAATTAGTCCAGAGTACTACTTTAGTAAAAAAATGACCTCTGGGAAATTTCGACCAAAAAAGTATATTTTTTTGACTCTAACATTTGTAGGGATTATCGAGGAGAAAAAGTCTAATATTGAGTTTATTACGAGGGAACCTAAACAGTAGCTCATGTGACGCTTTGGGCATCCTCCAGAATGCAGGCTTTCATGAAAGCGAACACTTTGCATGAAAGTAATGTGTAACTACTCCACTAAGCGAAGAGGTGTACGGTATCTCTTTTCGGACTATTACTAGTCGGAATTACTATTACGGGTTATAAAATATTCCTCACAAAATATTTAAAATCAGTCCGTTTGCAAGAACGGCTATATATAGAGGGAGCTTCAAAAAATTGGTCCACATTTTTCACATAAATTTAGTATACGAAAATACTATTACTTAGATATTTTTGTTAAAAACTTTTGAAATTTTGCAAACTTTCCCATATAATGTCTTTTAGAAAATAAAACTTTCAGTCCAGTCCACTTTCCGATCCAGTCCATTTTCGAAATTATTCATCCTTGAGCCAAAACATATCACTATAACAAATTTCATCAAGATATTTCGAAAACAGCAATCTTTGTGATATGGACAGACAGACAGAAAAGCTTAAATCGAGACTGATTTTGAAATTTGATAATTTGCTATGGGTACAACATATGTCTTTGCATCATATCCCATGGGCTTTTGCATAGCCGAGTAGGTAAAAGTCTCCACTACCAAGTCCTTGTCCATCGGTCCAAATCTTTGCACGGTAGACCGTATTTGACCGTAGCTACATTGAGCGCTCAGACGGTACTGATTGGTCAGACACCTAATAGGCTGCGCGGTCACTATTTATCTCCACAGATGGCGTATAATTTAAACATAAATATTAAATTGCGTAACAGCAACAATATCGAGAAATTTGCCTGCGAATAACTTCAGTTTAATATTCAGTTAATAATTTCCCCATTTAAAGTAATTCCTTCCAATTTAATTATCAGACCTCGTATCCGTTTGTGTGTGCATACAGCGCATCAGTGAAGGATGCAAACGTATCTGCATACATAGCTCAATTTCGTATGCAACAGGATGTTAAGGTTTTTCGTTGTTCGTTTTTTGTTTTTCGTTTTTCGTTTTTTTACTAACAAAGTCCTCTTCATTTTCAGTTTAGATTACTCGCTTCTAGTTATTTGTTTATTCTTCTTCTTATTTTTTTCCTTTTTTATTTAATATTTTCAACAAGATTTCATATTTTTTCCATCGTATCTTAACAAAAAAAGATTACCTAAGAAATGATTAAATAAAAAAGAATATAAAATTACTTTTAAGAAATGTTATAAAATTAAATCTCTTAAAATACTTAAAATATTTTTAATTAAATTCCTTTCCCTTTTTTTCTTCACGTTCCTTTATATTACACTAAATTTTTTTTTTATAGCCCGCATAAGTTTTCAAAGTTTATAGATTGTTTTTTAATTGCGTGATCTTTTCAATGATAAAATGAAAAAGCAAAAAAAAAAACAAAAATTGTTTAGGAGAAAAAGAAAATTACACTCCCATCATTAAGTAAATGTTTTTGATCTGATTTCCTGTGGCTGACCTTAAAGTTGAAAAAGGCGGTTCACTGGCAACTATGAACAAGAAAAAAGGGTTTTTGTAATCGTTCTCTTCTGTGTTTATCTTTTTTGTCATCTAAAATACAAATATTATACCGCTTTAATTAGGTTAAAAAACGAGAATAATGGTTGATGCGGCGAAATAGCGCAATAACCACAAGTGGGTCTTAACACAAAAAAACATTTTTTATACCAACCTTTTGCTATTAATTTAATAAAAAAGAGCGAAAGAGGAAGAGAAGGAGAAGTAATGCGATTCCTTTGCGTTCGCTAGCTTTAGTGAAAAAATTGTAATTTTAGATTCGCAGTTACATAAAGAGACTAAAAAGCGTTGAGATGGCTGGTGAACTGAAACCGCTTATATACTTCGATATTTGTTGATTTTTGAAAGGAAAATTTCATTTTAATTTGACACACAGGGGTTTTGTTTTATTTATTTTTATATCCCATAGCACTTGTGGTCCAGGGTTGGTGCGGACATATGTAAAACGCAGAAAGGCCTTAACGTATCCCCATCTTTTATTATACCGATCGATTCAGAATCATTTTCTGAAGCCAGTCCTTTCATCTGTCTGTCTTTCCGTCCGTGTGACTGTCCTTGCAAGATTTGACTTCCAGCTAAAGGTCACAATTTTTGAAAAATTTCGATTAAATTTCCTACACTTGCATGTTTTGAGCCAAGGACGAAGCCTCTTGAAAATGCCCCCTTCCACCCTTCATATAATGTTTTGTTTTGAAAAGTAATTATATCACGACAAAAGTGGCAAAGTAATAATTGATTGGCGCATAATTATAAGGCATTTTTAAACGATATTTTCAGGTGTCCTTGAACACCTTGAACACACACAAAATTCAATGGTAACATTTTTAAATGATTAATCCGAGGCGTAGTCACCATCTACTTCTTGAGCTTTTTTAGACGACGAGCAATGGTTGAATTGTTCACATTGAAGTTGTCGGCCAGCATTCGGCTGGTCAAGCTTTGGTCCCCTTCCACAGATGCCAAAAGTGCCTGATAGTCGAAATGCTATGGTCGAGCTGTTCCTGGCTTATCTTCAAAGTTACCGTCGTCAGGTTTTAAACGGGCTAACCACTCAACGCATCGACTTTGGCTGATGGTGAAGTTCGCCAAGATACCCACATGACTGCTCTGCTTTCCATTCTTTCTCAAAGCGGTACAGCATAATATGACGAAGATGAGCATGATCATCGACACGCATTTTTATAACCTAACAGTAGCAGAATATTTTCTGTCATAAATTTATAAAATATTGTAAATTTTTACGAAAATAATGCACGTCAAGGAAATGCTTGATAATTATACACCTAACACTTAACCTCTTAGTATATCGAGATATCTAAGTTTATGTGAAAACTTTGGACCTTCTGGGGCAACCTTTTAAACCCTTCTCACACAACCTGAAATTGAAAAATGAACTTCATATGGCAAAAAATCAACCCCTTCCGTGTTTGGACTATGCAGGTCTATTTTCTGGATACCATCGCGTATAAGGACTCCTTCAATGTACAGACTTTTATGGGAACTATGCCTTTGCATGAAAATAACGTGTAACTCTTGGTGCGTTCTTATTAGGCGAACTGGTGTAGGGCATATAATGGTCGACCTTGCCCAACTTATTTGTTATTTTAAGTATTCGTTTGAACAAATTCTACTCTTGCTGGTATAATTGTCAACCAAATTATATCCAACCAGCGGGGAATATATTAAATATTATATAATAAAATTTTACCTGTCGTTATAGAATTCATATATAATTCATTTCTGTTGCAAACTGCGTGAAATGTGCTTGAAGAAGCCACAAAATAAATAGAAATATAAATTAAATATTTATTAAATTGTTTATTTTTTCACATGTGACTAAAATTAATGTTTTTTTTTTGTTTTTCTTTTTAGAGTAAGCGTAAGGAACAGGATCAAAACTCTTCGAATAGTTGGTAAGCAAACAAAACCGATTTTTTAGCGTTTTATAAGATTATATACTTTACGCGTTCAACAGAAAGTATCCAAATCGAAGTACATGTGAGTCTCGTGTGAACCCAGTCTGATTTATAATAGGCACAGCAACTAAGAAAATTCTATTCGGTCGCGACGAATTTTTTATATCCATCATCGTTATCTTAAAAGACACGAAAAAAGTAAAAGAACTAAATTTTCATGCTCTTTAATAGAGAGAGGACGCAAAATAAAATCTTTTGTCGCATAGGTATGTGGGCGTTGTAGGCGTGTTCTTGGAAAAGTGTAATTCACTTCCAAATCACTGCTAATGTTCTTTAATGTTTACCACAAATACTACACAGTTGCGCAGACAGAGAGATAGACAGACGGACATGTTTAGATGCGTTCCAAATTTGAAACTGGCCAAGAATTGATTCACTTTCTAGGGTTTTTTAAGTTTGCTTTGGCGCATAATAAAGATATTGAAAAAAAAATTAAATTTTGATAGACTATAATATTGGGTGGGCGTGGTCTACTTTTTCCATTTTTGTTCAGGTGCTACAGCACCATCCATAGATGTGCGTTCACCTGCTATGGTTTATGAGTAATAAGCAAAAGATATATTTTTTATTTCTTTTGAAAAACAGAGGTTTCTTAGTTTACGTGGTTAGTGTGTCCTTCGACCCGTTTGGTCCATTTTCAATACCAATCGAAGTGCAAGAACTTTCAATGTTTCTGTCAAATTTGAAGTCAATAGCCTCGTTTTTGCGGCAGTGATAATATTTGCACTAGACATTACACAGACGGACAGACGTGTCATATAGACAGACAGACAGAAATAGAAGAAATCAACTGCGCCCACTCCACCTTATAAAGCACGAAAATTTTGTTCTTTTAGTTTTTTTTGCATTTTTTAGCAAAATGGTGATGAGTATAACAGATTCGGTCCCGACCGAATTTAATTTTCTTAGTTGTTTAATTTTCGTTCTATGAGAAAGTGCTAATGAAGTCCAAATCTCACAAATGGTCCAACGGATTTTTTCATAAAACAATATTTTGAATTATTGATCAAATTTGTTAAATAAGATCAAATAATATTTCGGGTTTTTCGATAACGACTATCTTTGAAATAAATCAAGGGAAGATTGTAGTTGATATCTTAGGTTAAGTCTTATATTTTTCTTAACAAAATCTCATTTAATTTCCTGGATCTATCTATGATGAATTAAATTGATCTTTAACTTGTAAAAATACTCTGTTGATAATCTGTACTTAAAAAACCTAACGTTTAATGCAATCAATAAAAATTTTGTAAATTTCAGATAATGTTCAGATGTGTATGATCCTTTATTTTATAATTGTATATCAATATTTTTTTCCATTGGTCCATGTTCAAGCATCTTTTAACAAATGATCCCAGTAAGTTGTTAGGATGCCATACGGACATCCGTCCGACATTAATGTCCGACTAGACATTTTGAACAAAGGCGTTGATTTCGATTTTGAATAAACGGAAAATCGAGATCATTGCGAATAGCTCTGGTGCTCATGACCCAGGGGGAATTGTCACTCAGAAGAATAGCCTTAGATCGATATTTTTGAAGTATTGCAATTACTGGCTATTCCCCATCTCTGCCGTAGATCTAAGTAGGTTGGAGGATGTCCTTGCATTAAATTCATATATTTTTTAGATTAAGTTGAGATTGAGGGGGCATTTACCCCGTTTCTCATTTCCATTCCTCCCCCTGAGTTTTGTGGCCAATTTGGCTCATTTTTAGCACAGAACAGCGTGCGAGAATTCCCCAATGTTTCTACGATATTTGGAGTCGTTATCTCGTTCATTTTGATGACCACGAGATGGATTCAAAATTTCATGTTTATCAGGAATGTATTCTTACTTTATAAGGTCTCTGAAGTTGTCTTCTGGGTGTTGCAAAGATTATAATCCCCATCTTTCGTAGGGTGGAGAGAAGGAGGGGGGATGGGGGGTTCTAAACAGCGTTAAATGCAGGAAATATATAAAAATTTTGTATCAATTACGGTCAACGGTAAAATTCCTCATTATCTTGTTATTAGTTTTGAGATTTAATCGCTCCAATATTTGCTAATTTCGATGCTTTCAACTAAAGTAATTAAAATGGAATAAAGCGAAATGAAAAGCATTCGGTAATTACTTTAAAACTTTCTCTCATTTTTTTTTCTTATTTGACTTTCAATGTATTCTTCTTTGTGCATTTTATTTTTCTCTCCCATTCTCTTTGATTGTTATACCTGGCCAAAGTGTAATTATGTTTTTGATAACAATATTGTTAACAAGAGCTTTAAAAGAGTTTTATTTAAGTTTGTTTTTCTCCTCGTTAGTTAAAAAGCCAATGAAGTACAGCAAGGGCAAGAGTGAACACAGTTAACGTCCGCTTTTTTATTGGTACAGTAAAAGGGGTGCACATATATTCGTGAGGTATATATACTATGTAAATACTATATATACATATATATATATATGTGTATATATGTAAATCACTATTGAGAACATTAAACTAAAAAGTTTAGCGAACGTTTATTAAGAAGAATGCGAAGCGTTCCGTGAAAAAAAGTACATCTTCGAGGGAGAAGCGAGGAATTATAAAATTTATTCTCACCTTTGATAACCTGCAGTGTTTTGCCCTTTAGAGATCTTCAGTCAATTTGAACGAAATTTTAAGTCCGTAAAAATTTCCAATTTTTATTTTTCGATTGCTGTAGGATTAAAGTTCTGTAAGCTTTACGTTAGTTTATGAGGGAATAAATGCTCCAAATAACGGCTTTCTGGGATAATTTTTTCGACCAGAAATTAAATGAAGGTTGACAGGCGGATTGACAGATATTTCTTGGCCTTTTAAGTGGGTGACATTTTAACCCAATGGCGTCCGATAGCACGCGGAATGGAAAAATGCACACTCAATGCCACGGAGATGATCAATCTCCGACTGCCAAACGGAGAGACATATGTGGACGTGTCGTTGCCTCTGGACGGGCAGACAGCTAATTTTAAATGAACGCAAAAATCTCATGTTCAAGAATCTGTTTATTTTACGGTGTCTTTGATCTGCTGCAAGTGCAATAATAAAACCAGCAATGGAGTTTTATGCGCGAATCTTTAATGCCCATCGACGCAGCTCAGTATAGAATAAGTTACCAAATGATGGTCGGGCAAGTCAGACTATCAAATACTCTCTGCTACTTGGCTTAATATGATTCATAATTTAAATTCGCGATGGAATACCAAAAATTGATATCCGTGTCCTTTTCATTGGAGTCCTTTCCTGACGTAATTCCCAGTTGGGAAAACGGATTTTGTTTTTAAAGTTTCAACCATGCCTTGTCATAGAATTTTACAAGCTAGACTTTGTTACCATATAAAGATTTAGTTGCCATGAGGATTTTTATATGGGAGAGAATCGCAAAAATAGACCTCCGTGGTTCAAATTAAGCACAACTAACTTTTATGTCAAACTACTATTCCTAGCCATTTTTCATCATACCATATAAAAGTTAGACCTTCTGGGCTTATCTTTTTCGTAGCAACGGTTATAAGAGAAAGGATTTAAAAAACTGGTCCATTCGATCCAAACGTCGAAATACTATTACTCTGCAATTAGTGTTCGGAAGTTCTGAAAATTTCAAATTTTTCCCTTATAAGGAAATTTTTTAAAATAAAGTATTATATGAGGAGTGATAGCAAATATGGTCCGATCCAATCTATTTTTGATAAGATTTCTTCTTTCGTCACTATGTCGTAAAAATTACGTATTGAATGCACAAATACACAGCCAGATATTAAACGCACAGCCGAACAAACAAGCTTAAATCATGTCAGAACAGGAGTATGGGTTTGTGGCTCTTTTATGTGCTCTTTACGGCCACACGAACTGGATACATCCTGTACAGTAAGTGGTGTAGGGTATAAAAATCGGGAATTTTCTTTTTCTTCAAATGCGGACTTATCGGTGATCGATAAAAGTTTCGCATTGGCTTTCAAAACGTTCAGCGAAATATTTAGACTAAGCTTTCGCTCGACATATTCTCTGTGCCAACTTTTGGTAGTGCGAGCATTGGGATCGAAATAAACAAACTTACTAATGTATGGGCTCGACAAATACATACCGAAGACATAACAGATGAAAGGGAAAGCAGACAGACGGACAGAGGAGAAGACAGGAATATTAGAGGACTAGACAGAAGGACAAAGGCGCAGAGAGGCGAACGGATGGATGAATAGACGAATGAATAAAAACAAACGGATACCGCAATCAACTTTACTTTGTATCTTTTTATGTTTTCTATCTTAACACATAAAACGTCTGCTTATTAATCAGACGAGGATCAACCATCGTAGTCTCTAATGAATAAGAAATGAAGGGCACATAAAAAATATGTTTCTGATCATCTATTTACAGTTCTTTACAAATTTTTATTTTTCCATCTTCGCTTTCGTCGGGTATTCATAATGTGTCCTAAAGCCTACGTAAGTGCTTTTTGGTTCTTGAATGTCGTGCCATTTGCGGTAACGGCGAAAAAGCGTAAGTAAGTGGCATAAACTAACGAGCAAATAAACAAGCAGAAAAAAAACAAACAACGCTTAAATGGAAAAAATTTTTTTTTTTTTTTTGGTGCAATTACCTGTGTGTGTGAATTTTTAACAACAACTCAGTGCAGCAATTCGCACAAAACAGACAATGGATAAAAAAGGCACGAATACTTTATAACAATTTAAAACTTGCAGAGATTTGCAAAATATGAAAGAATAAAAAGAAAGAATGAATTGCAAAATTTATGTAAATATAAAATATTAAGCTCATGGGATGGCAATAATAAAACCAGGAATTTGTAAAATTTTCGCACTTTATTTTAATTTATAGATGCTTGGCAATACGAATACTTAGTATACGCTTAAGCGGTGAAGATAAAAATTATAAATTTGCTGGAATTAGTTCATGCGAAATCTACTTTAAAGTTATCGGTGTACTTGACTATTAGGCGTTAAGCGCCTTGGCGAAAAGCCGGGAGAAGGAACGTAACCAATACAAGCATGGAAAAAGCTGGTAAAAAAGAGAAGCTGTATATGTGTTAGTCAAGGAGGTGCGGGTCCGCACATCTCATACTTGACTATTGGGCGTTAAGCGCTGTAGCGAAAAGCCGGGAGAAGGAACGTAACCAATACAAGCATGGAAAAAGCTGGTAAAAAGGAGAAGCTGTATATGTGTTAGTCAAGTAGGTGCGGGTTAGCACATCTCATAATAATTCTTCTAATATTTCCTTCATGTAACTGTAGGTCGCCACTTGTATTAGTCGCTGTCGGTCGATATCCTTTTTTCCTTGACGCCTTCACATTGAAAGCCTGAGCCTGAATGTGAACAATTGACCGGTTTTTACGCTTTCTATTTTATAAGTATAGCTTCCTCGGTTTCTATAATATTTTAATGAGCTGGACTTTGTTTATTTCATACTTAATAAGTTTGCCTCTGGATTTAGTAAAGTATAGGTAAAGGGACGTATTCGCGCGCGTGTAACAGAAGACATATGAAAATGAGTTCTTTACAGTGGTAAAGTTGCAATCACATTTACCAATACCGAGCTGTATATCTTACAATACCTAGTAAGGACGTACCCAAATCCATTCACCAAGAGTGGTCGATGATTTTCAGGACAAGTTTTTATTGAAAAAGAGAGACCTTTTTAACCCAGAGGCACTCCACAGAAGATTACGCTACTATACGCGTTCCACAAACCTTCTGAGTATAAACGGACAGACGACTCTTACTTACCGGACCGACTGATCTACTGACCAAAGCCCTCTCTATAACTTGCCCTAGTTATGGTCTCCATCGGCGCCTGATTTTGTATGGGGAACCTCAAGGCTGGGTCCGACGTCCCCTAAATCCTATTTTCCATTTCCCATTTATTTTTTGCTTTACATTAGAAAAAATTTAATTTTCAACTTCAATACGATTTAAATTTGGTTTTTATTCATATTTATTTGTAATTTGTTTACATTCCTATGCACACATATGCAGGGGTAAATACATTTATTATTCACGTGAAACAAAAGGAGATAAATTGATATAAGGATAAGGAGGTAGTAAACGAAAGAGTTAGGGTTAGAGGGGTGGAGAGGGGGACATTGATAGAAGGATTGAGTATCATTTACAAGCAAGTATTGGGAACTTTGATTGATGATTAATTACATTTGCTTAACATTTACATATTTGTCTTTTACTTATCTGATTTAGATGATAATTAGAAATATCAAAATTTAGATTCGTCTTGAGTTTATTCGATTTAATTTACTTAATGTATTACTGCCCATCAGCTGCTGCTGGTCATTGTGAAGATGGGAATAGTGATGATGGTCTTACTATTGTTGTTATTATTTACACTTATTGCGAATTTTCCTATTGTTCGGGCTGCGGCTTTCATTGTCTTTATTGTTGTTGTGCTTGTTGGGGGTGGGGGCGTGGACATGTTTGAAAAAGTGAATGAATATTAAATTACCATGAAAACGTAAGTGCTCACGAGATTCTCATGAAAATCTTTCCATATTTTTACACAGAGTTTTCAACTTTCTACCGTTACGTTCGATGCATTAATTTGTTTGCATTTCAAAATTCCAACTCCATGCCAGCGCTCTTTACACTTCACCACTGATGATTTCTCTCGCTTACGCCTTTGGGTTAGCATTAAAGACTTTTATTCTTTGGTTCTTCACTCCTTTTCGCTTAAGCTTTAACACACACACTTCAGACAAACATATAACAGTTTTTAGATGGGAAGACATATGGGAACTGTCTAAGGTCTTGATGGTTGCGTAAATTTCAGGTCCAAATTTTTCTTGTAATCAATTATGTGTCCATGTGATTATTTTAATTAAGAATAATTTTACATTTAGCTTAGCTTTTATGTCACACAATGTCATTACGATATTCATAAATATGTAACAGATTGTAACCTGAGGGCTTAGCTTAGCAATTTTGTTACATTCCTTTTTTTTTTTTTAAGAAAGAATGCATCCATGCAAGGACAAGGTTGTTAAGTTCTCGGACGAGAAATAGTTTAATGGCGGAAGATGTGTTGACGTCATTTTGGCTGGTTTTGTCGGGAGGAGGAGGAGGACGACGATTGAAGACAAAAGAGGTTGTAATGGAATTTTTAAATAAACGAGAAGAAAAGGGAATTTTTTGAAAATTGTTGATAAAAGAGGATATTTATAAACAAATGCTTGTGAAGTATTAATAAAGTGTTGTGAAAACTTTTAGCAGAAAAATGTTTTGTAATAAAAAAATAGAAAAGGATTGAAAAAAAGAAAACACAAATCCAACGACATCCCCATGTGCCACACAAACTTTTTGTGACCAAAGGGAGACCAACAGGCAGAATGGGTATTGAAAGGCTCTAGAGCATGAAGAATCCCCGTCAGTACGTCTGTCCGCATATTCAATACAGCAATTTCTTCTGGTTGTAACCGTGCTAGGAGTGTTCGTGAGCAAAAATATAAAGCCCCTCCCACATCTTACAATCTAGCTAGGTCAGCTAAGGCACGTATGCCATCTCGTAGACCCGTGGATCTTCATTCCTCTTACAGTGGCACTGCAAGGTTGCCCTAAAATTTTTTTAGATAACAGTTTTGAACACAAGAGGACATGGATAGACTTACTACTACAATGATTAAATTGGTGTGGTTTCATAAAACTCAGTCTGATAGACACACACACACCTGGTTACACAAGAGTGACGTCCAACCTGGAACCACAACACCAATGTAGGCACCCTTACTGTGGTTACAATGTATAGAAGCGTTTCCATAGCCTTGCCTTCGCACACTATCCGTATTAAATTTAAGATGTGACGCTTCTTCTTTCCTCTTCATTCTAAGGACAGTTAATTGTAGTTTGGTGATTAGATATTTTTGTGTTATTACTCTTGTAAGCCTATGTTAGTGGGATATGCCCTTAAACGTTATCATTCTCATATAAATATACATGCATAAGGCTACGCACATTTTCACAAAGTAATTACAGTTAATAATTTCAGTCAGTTTTGCACATACAGTAGCTCGATAAAGTGTACATACAATACCGAAAGTTTCTCTTATTAAAAATTGCATTTAATGGATTAAGGGTGAAAAAATGCGTTTCTTAAGATGAAACCGAAATGTTTTAAGATTCAACGATTTTCATAAACATTCATAGACATGCCGTGTGAAACAATGACAGAACCTCCATACTGCTTTTTAGCTTCTATTACCATAGCCGTATTGCTTTTCCTCTTTACTTTTTGTGCACCATCTTATCTGTATATATATATACCTTAGACTCCTTACCAAAAATTACTGTTTTCCAAAAGTTTGTATCATCATTTCTGTCAAGTTGCAAGTTGCAACTCGAGGCATTTCACTCTTTTAACTTCGCTTAAAAATGGTCTTGGAATTCGGCTACGAAAATCATTGGATCTTAAAGCATTTCGAACGGTTTCGGAATGAATACTAATTGGGTTTTATTTTTCTAGCTCTTCTGCCCTATCAATAGTACCAGTTTTGGGTTCATTTGATACAATTGTGATAATATTTCGATTTTCACGGTCTGTAAGGTTGTTTGATTGACCTGATCGGTGCTTATTTTCTGTAGTATTTGTGTGATCATAATTTTGTATAATTAATACGTGCAGTAGCACCATTAATTTCAATTGTTTTTGTTACTTATCCGTACGAGTTGTCCTCACTTCTTAACTTTATAGTAACTTTTGTAATCTCTTGAAAAATTGCTTTGCGTTTTTTGTATATTTTGTGACATTTTAAGGAAGAGAAATAAAAAAAAAAAACATTTTATTTGACAAATTATTATTTAAATGTACGAAAACAAGTACAACAACTAAAGATTTTCTTTATCGAAACATCTAGTGATGCTGTGTTTTGCAAACTATATTATTTGCTAACAACTTGATCTCAAGTAAAAAAAAAAAAAATATTATTTAATACAAGTGTTAAGAAACATATTTTTTGGCTCTCAATCCGTGAATACAGCATTTAAAAAGGAAGGCCTCTATTTTCGGTACTGTATGTAGACTTTACAGGACTACCGTATATAAAAAGAAATGTGTTCGGTTAACAACAAATAGGACTAAAAAAGTATTTTACTGGCAATGGTTTATTGTAAGGGCAGATTTTCATTCCTTTTCACATTTAGTCACATTTCATTTCGTCACTTTTAAGAATAGTTTTCGGATATTTTGTACACCATAATTATTGGAGATTTTTCGAATGTTATTTCTACACAAAATAATTTTAAATTCAAGTACGTGTAACCTTTTTTTTACACGACCGAAGCGTTCTTTAGAAATCCGTGCAAAAAAGGAAAATCATGTAAAAAAATACGTGCGGCATGTGGTGGATTTGGTAATACGTTCCACAACTTTAAAAAAGCGTGAAACATGAAAAAAGTCTACGTATTTTTTTTTTCAAAAAACCGTGCAAAAAAAGTAATTATCAAACCTATATTACATATTTATAAAATAAAAACCATTCATTTTTATTACAAAAAACAAATTAAATTTAGTTTACAGTAAAAATTCACACAACATAAAAATTGGAATTAAAATTAGGAATAAAAAATTTCTGAACTATTCTTCGCTACTTGATAACAAGCGTCCTTGTTTATTACGAAATGGATCAAAAATGCTGTTATCAGTAGATATGTGGAGAGATATGTTGTCTTGCACAATCCTCTGGTTTGCTTCAAATGAAGAATTACCAGCCAAGTAGCAGTGGAGCAAGTCGCTAACACAGGTTTGGGTGCAAATCGACTGACTTCTGTTCACAGTAACCCCTCAGTTGTTATTTGTTGCTGTATACATAAGTTTCTGTGAGGCACAGTCAAAGTTACGATTTCGTGCTAGAACAAATAATTCGTGTAAACAAAGTATACTTGCTCTCTCATTGGTGAACCGTATCATTTTTAAATCGTGTAAAAAAAACCATGTAAAAAAAAAGTTGTGCATATATTTTAATATTAATATTTTTAATAATCTTTTGCTTTTCTAACCATTTATTGTTAACTCCGCATACCTTGTTTTTCTGTTCTCGTTCTACAATCAATTCCCTGAAAATTTTTCTCCTTTTCCTTTCTAGGCTTGTCTAACTTTCTTCTTTTTCTTTTTAAACAATCATTCAAAGTCGTTGTTGAATTTAACAACTGCTACAGGTTTGCAATTGTAACGAAAGTTACGAAATAAAAAACAAATGTTACATAAGTTTATAGTTATTTTTTATTTGTGATCAGATTTTACTCTATTTTATTGATTTCGAATCAATTA
>KK502877.1:17846-37647 GCA_000688735.1 Glossina austeni | reverse complement strand
TCCCTTCGTCGCCACCTTACTTTGCCAGAAGTTTCTATCATGCAATTGAAGAGCTTAACATAATACGTTGAATAAAATAATCGTTGCCTTCAAGAAATCATTCGAATAGTTGGAAGGATTGTCGGCATTTGCTTACACCATTTGGTTAATGTTAACCATTTAACCATTTATTTATCTATTACTGTACATGTGTATGTAATGAAATCGTTCTTTACCGGCTCTGAGTTCGTATGCATAGTTTTATGAAAGGCTCAAGGGCAACGCATTTATGCGCAAAAGCAAGCTTCCTGAGCAGTTTGTTAAATAATTTTAAGCATAAATGTTTATCACAAATCTACAATAATTGCGGCTCCAACCTACGCATTCATAAGTAAATTAGACTTCTGGTTATTTACTTGAATAACTGCAAATAATAGTTTCCCAACTGATGATGTTAAGCAAACCCACAACAAAAATTTTACAAATTTTTGTTACAAAATTGCTTTTTATATTTTCACTTTGCGGATGATACGTGTGTAACGAAGTGTGACGTAAAAGAGAAGAGTTTTCATAAAATATTTACATTTTCTACGGCGTGTTTACATTAAGTTGGATTTCAATGATTTTGCGAAAACATTTCATTTAAAATGTGTTTAAAAACATCTAATGGGTAGTGAAAGAAAAAAAAAATTATCTCCTCCTCTGTTAAGATAATTCTCTTTACTGAGAAGAAAGCGAAACCTCACACCCTCACACTCCCTCTCTCCTTTAAGCGTGCAGCATACATCTGTTCACCGATAATTAGAATAAAGCGATTATAGTTCCAAAAGTTGGTCGACTAGATACCGATAAGCACATCAAGGATTATAAACGAAAATGACGAAGTCTTCTTAAGCTTTTCCCTTATTATGGAATACGTCTCTGTAAACAAGTAGTCAAAAGTTGACCATTTAACTATAATGAAAATATATCAGCATAGGAGGCTTCAATGATTTCCAATAAAAGAAACTGCCTGAGTTTCCTTAGGGCTATGAAAGTGATTTCACTACAATTACAACTTTAATAACAAAAACTGAGGGAGACTTTCACAAGTGTTCACTTGAAATCACGGAAAGGCTCCCCAACACTGAAACTAATGTGAATGCGATAGTCATCTCTGAAGTATCCATTAACGTCTGTGTCTATTTAAATCGCAATTGCGGTCGTAAAATGTTACTCTCACAGAGGCATAACTACTTTCGATTTTCAAACCAATTAATTTTGCTTTTGTTTCGTTAATTTTAATAATTGAAAAAAAAAAAAAATCAAAATCGATTTTCCAAAAATATTTTTTATAAATATAAACGCACTAATTTCTAGAGACAAGTCAAGTTCAATACATTTTTCTCATAAACACTGCAACTTACCTGTTCCGAAAGGGGTAAAAGAAAGGGGCCAAGAAAATATTTAATTCCATAAACGAGCAGATAATTAATATCAGAGACTTTATTTAAAACTTTTAAAATTTTGGCAAAATCGATGATACCGGTTTTAGCCTCATATCTATTTGGAGGCCATCTCGATAAAGTTCTGTTAACGAGTTTTGATTGGGAAATGTCAACGCATTCAAGAAGTTACAAATCGACAGAAAAGTCATTAGGCTATAAGTTCCCAGCAGGGTCTTATTAAAGACATCAGTGTTGTGTTTTCGGAACGCTCGGTTAAATGATGATAAGCGCCCTTCGAAAGGCAACTTCTCTTCAGGTATTACTCTTTTTGCTTGCCTTCAACAGAGGAAGTTCAACAGCCAATAAAAATATTGATGTACTGGGAAATTTTGCATTGGCATTGCATTCGCTTAACAATTTAGAAAAATTTATTTAATTTCGTTTCCGTCATTTAATAAAAGAACTCTTTTCAATAGCTGCACGTTATTATTTGGCAATGATTTCAATGATTTTTCTTATTTAGTTTCAATAGGAGATTGAAATGTTGAGCTGAAATCATTGTTGTTTAACTTATGCGATTTTAAGACTTGCGATATAAGACTTCGATATATTGCGAGTCGTCTTTGAAACAGATTATTAATATGCACGATAGCAGCCATTGCACTATGATTCATATCAGATTTTTTACTTCATATTCAATTATTCATCCTCATAATATCCGTGTTGTTGATGACTAAACTGAGTTTATTATTAACTCATAATTGGGAACTAATACTCTACACTTTCTATTAAAATTATTGTTGCGACATTAGCGACTTAAGTACACTGATTTATATTAAACTAAATAAACCAAAAAAAATTAAATATTATTATTATTTAATAATATAAAATAAAAAAAATTAAATATTATTATTATTTTTTTTATTATGAATTTTTTAAGCTAACGAAATAAATTCTAAGAGTAAAGTCTTCGCATGCACTAGCACTCTAAAGATATCAGCTTTATTGTGAAACTCTACAGCATTGCGTTCCTAATCGAGATGCTTCGGCCGAACTCGGCCACTCAGGCGGATAGAAATTAAATAAAAAAAGTCATGTGCTCTTGTGAGATGAAATCAAGTAAAAGAGTTAAACAAACACTAGATTTTTTCAAGATGTCAGACATATATATATGTATGTCGCACTTCGCTCAATAAGTTTGCAGGATGGCACACAAGCGTCACCGTTATTGACGAACGCATATTATGAAATTTGGACACATTTTGTTTCAATATTGGTACTATTTAAACATCCCAAGGATTCATCAATAGTTATTCTATCCAAGGACGTTCCAGGAAGTGCAAAGGAATGCTTACAAGATGTTGACGATGTTTATAAAAATATAGTTTACAAAATGTACAACGAATAATGAATAATGCACCGAAGCTAGTAATAGGATTGGCCCGCTATTCCGCATATCGTATGAAAGCAAAAGTTGGATATCAAAGGAATAAAAATATCGATCGTGTTGAACCAATAAATTAGAATTGCTTAAGATTTTATTAAATATCAGTTTGCAAGTGGGTCGATCGGGATCATTTTGCCGTCACGCTCTTATATAATGTTGGCCAATATTTGTGCAGGACTTCAGATCAAGATTCTTTATAGGAGCGATTTATAAGTGAATAGCTGTAGATGTGCGTCGCGTTTCAAACCAATATCGGCTATGAATTATATTTGTTACGTTTAAGGCTAATGTAGGAGAAACTCGACCAAACCATATATGTAAAGTTCAAGCATTTTAGATGTGCGTCAACTTTCAAATCGATATCCGCTATGAATTATTTTTGTTACTTCCAAGCTTAGGCTAGACGATACGCGATCAAAACCGTTATTTGTATGTAGGTTCATTGTCCGTGTTAGCTTCGAGAGAGAGAGTGAGAGAGAGAGAGAGAGAGAGAGCTATGAGAGTTCCAATTAAAGATGACAGATAGATAGATGATCTTATTGAAGATCAATAAAGTACTTCTCACTGATCAAGGGTTTTCCGATAACAGATCTGACATATCCACCTGCACCCAACCTCTTTTATCGGTGGGTGAAAAAATCCCGCTTGGACCGAATGTACGCTGTAGTTAGCTCACAATATTCGAAAACACATTTCTGGGTTTCTAGCCTAGCGTGGCTTAGCAGTATTGACCACTGTATCGGATGAATGTTATTTTGCCCCGTACATCTGGTACCTTGAGAGAAAAATCATTGGTCGAAAATCAAGCCAGTCAAGCGACAGGCATCATTACACTCATAAAATAAATTAAGGAAAAAAAATCCATTTTAAAAATTTTCTTTTCTATTTTTCCTCGTTTTTCTTCAGTTAGTTTGCTGCCATGAGTTGTTTAAGTCTAAGCGTTACTTGTTTGTCGTTGTAATGTTGTCATCTTTATTAATTAAATTTAAAGGGTTTTGCCATTAAGATACATTTGGAACTACTGATCCTAAACTTTTCTATTGTTGTCCTTCTTTCCTTGTCACTATTTATTTCAGTTATATTATTATTATTATTTTTGTTGTAATTAAATCATATTCTACGTTCAGAGCCTGAGTTGCAGAGCCTGAGAGAATACATCCGTACTTATACATGGCATTGCCATTTCCTTCAAGTGTCCCAGCATGTGTATGTGTATGGGTATGTGTATGGGTATGAATGTATGTTTGTTTGGGTATACGTGTATGTTTGCGACCTGATTAAGGACATTTGCGTTCTTCATGTGAAGCAAGTCTCGTACACGTTCGACTATACACACAAGCGCAACTATACAGAGGCCTGAGAGATTTGATATAATGGGAAAATTGTTATTGTTTTATTAAGTTTGTTGTTGATTTCTTTTTTCTTTCTTTTTTTTTTAATTTCACTACGGAACGCATAAACACTATAAAACTAACAACAAGAGTTCATTTTGTATGCATATGCAGTACTGTTGTTATTGCAATCAAGCATTTGCTTAACATGGGTTTTGTGTCTGGTAGATCTATGCGTAGATGAATGTCACAGTAGATGTGCGTTAATATAAAAAACAATAAAAAAATATTATTAAAAAAAAAAAATAAAAAATAAATAATAAAAATGAATAAAAAAAAGCTAAAATGGCAACACAGCACAGGAGAAGAAAAACAAACGCGTAAACAGCCGCAAGTGCGGTTTAGTTTTAATTTAAAAAATAAAAATAAAAAAAAATAAAAAGTCAAAACGGAAGTAAAGTGGCTCTAAATGGGAAATCCTCTTAAAACTGTGGGGAATTTTTTTCTTTTTTTTTTCACATAACCGTCACTCTCTTACCATACACTTATGCATCGTACCATCGTTCATGTTTCGCTCCTCTTTTTGTTTTCTTCCCTAAAAACGCATATGCATGGCATGCACTACTGCATTAGTTACGACAATAAAAACAACAATAAGATTTATTACATGCAAAAGGAGGTTATAACTGCATGCATGTATGTGCATGCGTATGCTTATGGGTGCGTGTGTGTCTACAATCTGACATTAAGAAAAAAAAAACAAAAAGAAAAAAAAAAAAAAAGAAAAAAAAGGCAAAAACTTTTAATTTAAAATGCAAAAGATTTAACAACAACAATAAAATAAAAAAAAAAAAAAAAAAAATTTAAAAATATTGTATATTCCGTTCGATGCTGTCAGACTGACATATGTGAGGCAAGTATGTCTACGCCATATAAGCAAAAAAATGAGGAATTTTCGGTGCCGGCAACAGAAGGGAGCATATAGGGAGGGACGTACGAGAAACGAAAAAATCAAATGTGCTCATGCCGTAGATAAGTAAGACCATAAACTTTACAAAAAAAAAAAAAAAAAAAAATAGAAGTAAAACAAAGCCAATTACAATAGTTTGCATAAAATTTTTGAGGGCACCCCGTAATGCGATGTGACATGAAATCCATTTTCCATAGCCTTTAAAAGAATGTGTGTATGTGTGTATTGCGTTAAAAATTAAATCTTTTTCATTATAATTTCCGGTCTCTCTGTTTGCCGTCTTATTCGGTTTTCATCTTCTATGTACAATTCATTTGCACGAACACAACTAACGCAAAAGCAAAAGCAAAAACGACATGAACAACAACAACAGCAATAACATGATGAACTGTTTGTTGTAACGACAACGATGGAATTTTTATTGGCCACATCACATCAGTAGCTTGAGCATAGCATCCTGATGCAACTTGAATAGCAAACGCGCGTGTTCGTGTAACACAGCTTTGCAAATACTAAAAATAAGCATGCTTAGCATGTTTCTTAAGATACGCATATACAAACATACACGCGCGTACTAATACACCATCGCCCACCATCCTCATGAAGGCGTATGTTTGTTTCCAAGAGAGTCTATAGGATTATAAGCTCAAAAACATGATTGAGTGAATGTTAAATTCCCAGAGCAAACTCTTCATATTGCTGGAGCTGAGCCGAGCTGAGCTGAGCGGAACTGTGTCTGTGTTTTTGTGTCTGTGCGGTAACTACTGTTCTACTGCCTTCATTTCTTCGTTTCTTTCGTTCGTCTTCTTCTGTCATAAGAACATAAAAATCACTTTGTTGTATGCATTGCTTTGCATGTTAATGTATACAGAACTCTCTGTTAGGATAATCTCATCTTACCATTCTCTCGTTTCGTTGCTCCTACGTTTCCCCTAAAGGCGCTATGTAACTTTAGTTGTTTTCTCATCGCGATAGAGTGAAAGAATCTTATTTACAAGCAATAAGTTTTGGGGTGTGAGTATTAAACATATATATATATATATGTGTGTGTGTGTGTGTGTGTGTGTATGCAACGTACATATGTGTGTGTGTGTGTGTGTGTGTGTGCATACTTTGGCCTGTGTTTACTAAAGTTTTTCATTACATTTTCACTATCTTCCTCTTTCTGATGTTTCTTCTTTGCCCCTGCATGTCGTTGTCCTCCTCTTCTTCTTCTTCTTCTTGTCGCTACGACTTTTGGTACACGTTATGAGAAAGTTTTCCGCGGAAACCGGAACTTAACTGCATTTGAATTTCCGTATTTAAGTTGTCAGTGTGGTACTTTTATTGTTGTTAATGTTAGTAATTTTTGTTATTTTTGTTGTTGCTGCGCTTAGCTATTGCTCTTCTAACAAGCTGTGTACGCGTTGTTTTAAAGCCAATTAACTTCTTTTTTATAACTTTTTTGCCTTTGTTTTTGGAAATTTTTTTAAATCAAATAAAAGTTAACTCAATTTCCAAGCTAAAGAACATTTTATGACTCAAGCCAAAGCTGCTGGGCATCACATCATTCGGATTGTTGATCGATATCTTTCTTAAAGTAGCCTACACTTTCTAATAGCATTCCAACCTTTCGTCATTCCGCGTCTTTCACGACGACCAACGAGGAAGAGAAAAGTGCTCGGATCTAATAGTTCGTGGTACTGAAAAGAAGGCCACAGACACAGGCTTACCGTCTTCGGTGAAGACCTAAGTGATATAATGACTTTGTATGAAATGTTGTTCACTGCATTGTGATACAAAGCAAATCATCATTTTATCAGAGATTTTCAATTCCACGACTTAAATGCCTGTCGTCAATACAAAGGAATTAGGACTTCTATAAACACCGTTACCACGGTTACGATGTGGAAGGCAATAAATGAGACATCGATCAATAATTCCCGGAATTAGAAAATAGAGATCTTATCTGAAAAAACCTGACATTATTTCTAGGGTCTCAAACTTCGGCAGATGTCTGTCAAAATTTTCGGTAATTTCGATCATTTGATGTGAGTTACAATGGTGTTAGTGAAGGCCATTTCCAAACCATTAGAAATTCCGAATATCTTGGGAAAATGAACATTCCTATGGAAATGCTTTTGCTTCGAAAGCAAACATTTACCGATGCTTTGTTGAATTGAGAAGAGCCCGTGGGTATGTCGATGATCCTGAACACAGTGTGGGATGGTGCCACAAAAAAACATTAAAAAAATCCTTAAAATGATTTCTGATAACTGAAAAGGGGAATTAGAAAAGATAACAGGCGTGTTAAAGATATCCAAAGATAATCTAATGGTTTCTATGAAAATCTGGGCGTGAGAAAGCTGCCTTCCAAATGGGTACTGAGTTTACTCGCAGCAGAACATACATATGGAGCGAAATTTGAATTACTGCCGCTTTCACTGCACTCTTCAAACCGGATCTCCAGAAATTACTTGTTGTTTACAAATTCCTAAAGAATACCTCGGAGAAAACATGCAAAGTTTTGTATGTTTGCAACGGTTTAAAGGCTCACTTGCAACTTGAATCTGTGTACACGCTTTGTTTCTTTCTTTCCGATTTATTATTATTTTTTCTTCACTCCTCTTCATATACTTTCTATTAGTCTTTAAAAATAATTAGTATCGGATTTACTTCTGAGGGACTTCTGAGGGTTAAATAAATAAACAAATAAATAAATAAGTTAAGGTGTCATTGCAAAAACTGAAACAAATTCCTGGTCTCGAGTAATCGATCTATAAAGAAGGCATCAAAACGTTAAAGAAGAGGTGAATTAGTTGTGTGCGACTGGGTTGATGAGTAAACTCGAATTTTGAAAAAAATAATTTCTTTTTTTTTTGGAAAGTTCCGGGAATTTTTTGCCAGTATATTGTAGCTCGCCTTATAGAAGAAACTAAAGCTCGGGAATTCAGTTAACTTAAGTAGAATGTAATCGGAATACTATATATTCATAAGCGTTTTTCATTATCCTACTCTTATATTGATATGCAGAATGTATATATATATTGAAGGGAAAAAGCTGCAGTTCAAGCGAAGTTATAATTTCAACTTTAAGGTAATAAATAAATTTTGCCTAAGTGATTTCACTGCCCTTTGATTTACGAATCTACTGAAAATATATAAACATTTCTTCTTCATACGGAAAAAGTTTTGATCAAAATTATATACTAAGATAAATTTTTTAAAACTGAGGAGAAATGACATTAAGGAAAAGATCTAAAGGTCCGAGATCTTACCCTTTTTTAAACGGTGTTCAACTGTGTATCTCAAATGGGAAGTAATTGTAACAGATGAGGGGGAGAAAGGGGAAAAAGTTGCAGAACGCGAGGAACTTAGCGTTACGATTAAGAAGATGAAATGCTTACATTTTTAAAGTTAAAAGGAGAAAACGGAAGAACGCATCTCGTTCCCTTATCTACTGCAGGTACTAAGACGGTAACGCGAAAGATATCTTCTCTTCGTCTTATATTGCAAACAAAGAATTTTTTTTCTTCTTTTTTTGACTGCAGGAGATTGACTCCCTTAGTTTGTTAAGGAGAGTTCGAGTTTGACCTAAACCAATAAATTATAGAAAATATCCTGAAACCAGAACAATATCGCTATTGCGAAGAATGATGTTAGTGTCGTCTATAATTAACATATCAGCATTAGTAAAAGATTCCGTATATGAGAAGAACTAAGGACTAGCTAGCTGGATATATAAGGGATTCAAAAAATATATAGTGATTTCACTAAATATTTGGCCTCTACAATGGATTTACTATCTGCTGAGCTCTTAAGATACGACTCACTTACTTGTTTTATTAGTTTCTTTAGTCCCAAGTAAAATAGGAACAAGTCATGGCACTAACCCAAGATAACATATTTTGGTGATTTTTCATGGCTCCTAATCATGGAAGAATGCTCCTGTAAACATGTTTACCATCGTTCGTCTGACCAATGGCTTCGCTTTAAGCGAGGTTTTAATTCGACGAAGACTTATATATAAAGAACCAAAAAAAGAAAAACAACCATTGGGAGTCACAGAGTTTTGCGCACACATAAAACTATATTAAATCTATTGACCTGCATGAACAGGTTCCTCTTGCGCTAATGGAAAAAATATCAGCAAATGCATTAGAGAGAGTAAGAAACATAAGTTCACGCTACGACCACTTTTTCTTTTTCCAACAAACATTTCCGTGTCTATAGGATTATATCACAAAGTCGATCTTATGAGCGAAGTACTTATGTGAACACCTAACCTAAACTCATATGTTCTTGCAATTAAATTATTCGTAAAGAATTTGTGAAAGCATCGTATGACCTATACTTCTGTATCAATTAAGATAAAATCTGAAAAAGGCACAATTAACATTAAGTTTGTGAGAACCAAAATCGTCGCCGTTTTGTCCTACCCTTGCAGTTTCAGGGGTAGTTAAGTATTGTATGTATATTAGGATAGCATAAGATATTCAAAGATTAGCGTAGAACCACCGATAATTAAGAGAATGTGCCATCTGACCTATCGGACAGCTTGACAGTGGGGGTCGTGATTCGGGCTTGTAATCTTGAGTTCGAATCAGACTGTCACTGATTGGCGACAGTTTTGTTTTCCGTTTTTAAAAAGTGAACGTGAACATTAAAAAGGCTGTTCGTGTTTGAGTCGTCAGAGTGATAGCATCATTCAGGCGGAAGTGCTTGATGTAACGGCCGCTCGCAAGATAATGTGTCCTGAAGGGGGAAGAGTGGAAAGTTTCTGAATAATCCGCAACTGAGTGATCTATTAGATGAATAGGAAGTACTATGCATATTAAGGTCCAAAGAATCCATTTGGTATCAGTGCTGTAATAAATAAGCTACCGAATAAGGCGAGTGTTAGTGTGAATTAAATAACTTAATAGTTACTTCTCTTATTTTCAAATTAATTATATGGATAGCTTCGGTGGGCAGTTAAAGTGCAGGAAAGAAATATAAATTCTGGGTTGTCAGAGAGCAAACCTCGGCAACCAGTTTTATTCGTTACAAGCTCTAACATTCCAAGAGGATTTATGAACCGGGATTAGCGTTATATCAATTTGTTTAAACTGCTTCAGTAAATACAACTCATACCCCAAAGTGTTTTATTGATTATGTTAAACATGAAATTGAACGCAGGTTTTCAAAACGCACTTAACTTAACTTAAGATGTTGTGCCAGTTAGAGTGTTTGAGGTAAAGTTAAATTTAACAGCAGTTATTACAGCGAATTTACTACTAGGAGTGATGCTAGAAGAACATCGCATGAGATTTTTTTTTTGAGATATTTATTATTATTATTATTATTATTATTATTATTACCATTAATTGAACCAGAGAAATTAATTCTAAGACTAAACTCTTACAACTTTAGCATCCAAGGCTATCGGCTTTATTGAAAACTCTATCCTCTCTACACTCTTTCGATTTGAACCCATGACCATTTAGTTGTTAGTCGAGATTCTTTACTTACTCGACCACTCAGACGGATGTAATTAAAATCGATATTTAAATTGAAATCAGTTAAGGTTACCGGACTTAATATTACTTACCTTGCATTTGTGTATTTTTTCAAAGTCTTTAATATAATTATTATGAATGAATGAAGCCTGACTCGCTAACAAGTTAAAGTTAATAGCCTGTTAATTCTACAATTGATTAGGATCAGAATGTATAAAGGACTTAGTTGGCCACTTACGGCTACAGCCTTTCAATTAAGTTCCGTCTACGATCTGCCTTTTGTTATATAAGCTACGAATTTTATTATATTCTCCCTGCAGAGCGTTGAATTCATTAGTTGCAGCATTAACTAATTACTTGTTTAGTAAAAGAAAATATATCATGTTGAACTTCTGTTCAAATAACTTTACTGAGTGGTTTGCTGGGTTGGCTGGTGGTATAATAATTAATTGCTCAATTAATTCAATGTTAAACATCTGTTACACGATACAACCGTCAAGCAACGGCATCTAGAGGCTGGTTAGAGTCAGTCAATAGCGAGCAAGAGAGAGAGAGAGAGAGAGAGACAGGGCGAGATAGCGCGTCTAAAATGTCTATTCATCTTTCTTTGCTTGGGTGTTATAAGCCCGCAATCCTTGAAAGCCAACTCGACCAAGCAACTAAGCAGTCAATCTTTAGTCATATCAAATATTTCTTCATAGCATATATAAATTGCGTTGTTAAATAATGAAAGTCAATTGTTGAAAACATTAACTTTAACTGCATTAACTTAAGTAACTTAACCGACTACTTGACGGAATCCGCTTTGCTTAAGCAAAGCAAAGCACAATAAAAATTAAAAGAACATTTTTTTTGTTTTGTTTTTTTCTTTTTTTTTTTTTTTAGAGAAAACCCAAGATACATACATACATACACAAAAACATACATGCACATATATTTGTTAGGAGAAAAAGTTGCTGCTTTTTTTGTTGTTTTATTTTATAAAATTTTTCATTTATTTTAACCTTAAAAATTTATCTTAAGCCATGTTGAACGGGTATAGAAAGCATACAAAGAACGAAAGAAACATGAAATAAAAATAAAATTAAAATAATACAAATTACAATTTGTGAGTATAAAACTATAAATTCCAAGTACTTTGTTCGCACAAATACATGTACATATATATATACACACATATATATATATACATATATATATATATGTATATATGCACATGTATAGACTAAAAATACATAATGCATAAGAACTTACATGAAGTAGAAAGTAATTGAAACACAATATACAGAGAAATGCTTAAACATAAAAGATTTATACCCTACCGTTGACCTTAAAACCTACAAAACGTGAAGGATAAGAGGAGTAAACAGAAGGAAACTAAAATTGTGAAAGAGAGAAAGTGAAAGAGTCAGATGCAAAGGCAAATGCAGAAAACGTATGAGCTGACTTTGAACGTTGTTATAGTCGTTATAGGGCATCTCATAAACTATCACAACTTTTTACTGTGCGTTTTTAAACCACTCGACAACAAGAATAACAACATCCTCTATATATATATATACATATATATATACGTATACAGATATATATATATATGTGTTTATATGTATATACATCTATATATATATATATGTATATGAAAGTATGTATATAAAGCTTTAAGTCTAAGTACAACTAAAACAACATAATACAATAGACTGGCAAACGCAGCAAAAAAAAAAAAACGCAACAAGGACAACATCAAGTCAATAATCGTTTTATGCGTTGTTTGCATAGCGTTACGCTTTACTCTATCGCTACAGAACTCAAATCTATTTTTTTATTCGTAACATAATTGCTTTTTGTTGTTGTTGTTGTTGTCCCTACTGGCTGCTCTTAAAATATAATTTATGACAATTTAAATATTCATTCATTAATAGAAAGTAAGTAAGAATGTGAATAGCAAAATAAAATTGAAGAAAATGACGTCAGAGATGATTGCTTTAACCCTTTTTGAATTTTAATAGTAAAATCGACATAATAAGAAATACGACAGACCAAGTGGTGATTGTTATAAAACCATAATAAACTGTCGGTTCGTTTAAGCCCCAGCCACGCTGCAAGATCGATCGTAGCGATTCGACCGGTTTAGTTAAAGGCATTATTTTGCTAATAATTCTTAACAAAGGGTACATGCCTTCGACAGGCCAAATAATACCGCACAGCATTACGTTCGGTAAAAATGAACCCATCGCTACATATGTAGCTGTACGCTCCGTATTCACTGCGCAGGATATTACAAAACCGTAACTCATGCCGCAAAGTCCACTAAGTATGCACATAGTTAAGACTGACCAAATGCTGCCCGTTAGGGTTGTGTTAAAGAAATAAAAAACAACTAACAGAGCGAAGACACATTGACTGAACATAACTGTAAATTGAGTGACAAGTAATGAAAATAAAATCTCAGGTCCTGTTATACCCGCCACTAAACTTCGTTCTAACATGCCCTCGTTACGTTCGAGCAACATAGCTCCCGTTGTGATGGCAACCGATAAAAAGAATATAATTGTTAGTATAATACCGGGAGCAACAAAATCGTTAAAGCTCGGTATTATAGCTCCATAGATGGGTTCTTGATATATAACCGGTATACGGGCGACTCCGGGATTAATATCGCAATCACTAAGCTGATGATCAACAAAGCTATAGTAGGTGTCTACTAAATCACGGAAGAGCAGGGTAGCGATTTGTTGATCTAAAATTAAGTAAAAATAATGACTTTTTAATTAGTAGCCCAGTAGTAGGGTGTAAAGTTTTCACTTATTACCTGACATATCCAATCGCAACTTCAACTCGGAAGCATCTAAAGTCCCATCATCAACGTAACGCCCACTCTCTATGCGGTCAGTTAGAGATTCAGTAAAATTATTAGCGATTGTTAATGTACCCCAAGCTTTACCCTGCCGCACCAAGTCAGTTGCTTCGTCATCTGTATGAGTGAATATCTGAAATTAAAAATTAAATTTTTAATAGATTATTAGTGTGATCCGTTTACTGGGGTAATTTTGACTTGAGCTTCATAAAGATTTTGTTAAGGCAAAGCTTTCGGAAATTATTCTGATCCTACAAAAACAACACCTAAACGATTTGCTACTAACCAGCGATAAGGAATTTACGTTGTAGTTGAATGTGTGCGGGGTTAGTTTTTCGTTTTCACCTTAGTACGCCTTTCTTTTTTTACATCGTAAAACTTTAGACAATCTATGGCGACAAACATTTGTTTCCAAACGAGATCGTCCGACTTCGAGCTGAGCTATCAAGTATTGCTTGCAGCAATTTATTTATATTTTGTGAAAATCAATGGTTTTTAAAATTCTTTTATTTTTATTATTATTATTATTATTAAAAAACCCTACCGCACTTGAGAGTTGAACCCATGATCATTAAATTGCTTGTCGAGACTCTTGTCTACTCGGCCACTCAGACAGATTTTTATTTTATTTTATTTTTTATCTTTTTTTATTTCGATTATGACTTCGGTTTGAAATTTAAAAAAAAAAAAATCTTGAAAACATAAAAAAATCTTGAAAATTTTTCTCGATAATGAAAAGGTGAAGTTGCATGACTTAGCCGATATTCGACGTTAATATCATCACTTTTAAAACCTTGAAACCAAAATCAACGAGTGATGGGGCGGCATCACCATAAGCTTCTAAAAATGTTTGACAGGTTTCGGTAGCAGATTTCGTCAAATCAAACAAGAACACTAACGACTATCGAAAATGCAATTTTCAGCGTTCCATGATTATCGTCTATATGCACGGAATCACTCAATAATACTAAAAACTGAAAAATTGTTATTTCAGGTAGAGAAAGATCGAAATCATCGATTTTAACTGTTGTATGCTTTGTTACTTCGAATTACTTTATCATTTTCACAAATAGATATCGCTGATCAAAATACCTGCAAGCACCTGATATTATAAATAAATTTTCTACAACATTTGCATCTGGATTTGTGTTCTTTTTTCCATCTTCAATGGGAGACTTTTTTTTATTATGTTTTTTTTGTAAAAGAAAAAAAAAATGATGAATAATATGAAAAAAAAAAAAATCAAAAAAAAAGATGAATAATAATGGACCTGCTTTGTGAGACGATCTAGAAGACGCCGATATCAATTATTTGACAGAAATGGAAAAATGTTTTTCGTAGTTTTTTCGTAGTGGAAGCAACAAGTGTAGGTTTTGCAGAAAAACAAAAATAATAACAATAACAAAAACATTGAATATATATATAAAAAGTAAAAGTACATCAATTTTCTGACACATGTTCACTTTAAAATATTTCTCCTCTTCAGTCATTTCATTTATATTAAATTACACTCTTTGTGTATTCATCAAAAGTCTCTTTTGCTTTTATTTCATGCTTATCGTTATTCTTACAAAAAAGTTTAATTTACAACTTAATTAAATGCTTTTTAATTAATTTTTTTTTTTTTTTTTTTTTTTTTTTGTTTCGTGTTTCGTTTACTTATCTCAGCTCTTCTTAATATTCTTTTCACTATCTCGTAACATTTTCTCTATTAATGTTTTGTGTTAACTGCGACTGCCATTAAAGTTTTGTTCCTTTAAGTTTTATTGCCTTTCATTGGACACTTCAAAGTCAAGTCATTTTCAGTTTAATTAATGTATCTTAATGTCTCGTTTATAGTCAGTTACACGTTTCAGTGACACAATTTACCATTAAGGATTTCCATTTATAACGCCGTGTAACGCATTTCCTGGTTCACTTCGCTTGCAATGTCTCGCAATTGCTTATGTTTCACTGATTCCTGAACAAATTCTCCGTAAATCCATTCATTGCCTTTTATATCTTTTGCTTTTAATCTGTTGCTGTTATTGTAGTTGTTATTGTTTTTGGATTTCAAGGTGATTTTTGTTCTCATTCTTCCGCACGTGTTACTATTATTGTTACCGTAATTATTGAAGATTTAAGCTTAAGTTATTCCAATGTAAAGCGTACTAAATTCGTGCTAAAAGGCTTCTAGTAAAACTGCATTAAATAGCCATGAAATCCTATAAATCTAAGGATTATTGTTTTTCCATTCACTACTCAGAAATGGCGGTATACTAGTTTGGTTCTTTAGTTTGTAATATCCAGAAATACGCATCAAAAATGCGTAAAAGATATTGAAACGATTTCGTACTTTACTCTGTTTGGCATTGCAACGGTAAGGGTCATAATATAATTGCTTTACAAGGCCAAAACTCGACATATATGCGGTGTGAATGACAAGATCGTGAACAGTTTTGTTTTCTTGAATTGATATGAAAATAATTTTTAATTTTCATTGTTTGTTACACAATTTCAATTTCGCCCTCAACATGTCCCGGGCCATGCTCCCATCCTTATTCCGAACCATGATTTTTTTGGTTGACCTTTTGATATGCTCGGCCTTCGGTTTGGGCTATAAGTCGCCATTCATAAGCCGAATTTTAAACCTCTTACATAACATCGACGGTTAGCAGCTTGTTTAGGGAATCATCCCATTCATCCCCTTGATGGGGTTGAGCACCCTCAGCTGTTTTCTTCTTTTACTCACTGGCCTTCATTTGCGATCTCCTGCACAAAAATACAAATGAAGCGAACACAGCCGTTCTGGAAACCCCGTTATTTAAACGGCCAAACCAATCCTTTCTTTAAACGGTCACAGATGGAGTCTTAAAATGGATTTGATGGGTACCAGGATTTAAACTGTAACTTAAACTTGATAGAAATATTAAGGACAAGCCTCTGAATATTAAGAAAAGAATGAAAGCTCCTTCTAAAAGGCATTGGACTAGCACGTAGCCAGCTATATAAGAGTCGCAAATCAATCTTTGGGGCTTCAAAGCCAAGTGCAGTTCCACCACACTTGATGGAACCCATATTAAAAGGGGCTTGAAAGTGCATGCGACATACATTTGCTAGGCGGAGGCCACTCCGTAGCTTATCTTCGCCCTTCACTTTTTCCTGACCACCAGCCTATTGCACCTACAGTGGATATCTCCTGAGTGATAGATCATATTAAAAAGAAGAAGAAGAAACACAACCTATCAACATTCGAAGCTACCCGCTTATCAAGTTGATAGGGTAGACATCAAAGATTTGTGTCCTAACACACAATTGTCTAAACTTACTGGATATAGATCAACATTAGAGCATAGTAGCGCTTAACAACTTGGCAGTATGTTTAGTTTTGATTTATTTGCTTACTTACCATCACCATGCTTCTGTTTCTGACCAGCATATCTAGATAACGACAACTTAATTGAGTTTGATTGCAGCCGACAATGCTAGGACAATATTGTTTACTAATCATCTCCTCATTCATTTCATAATTGGCAACAGCCAATTTCAGGCCGGTCGGGTCGTGACCAATCGCATAACAAAACAGAAAAGTTTGTAGTATCGGTAAACCGGCAATGAACAGCATCGTCCTAAAAATATATTTTTAATAAGTCGTGTTTAACAAGCAATAATAGGCAAGTGTATCTTACCCCTTATTGCGCAACATCCAAAGAAAGTTTTTCCATATTATGGCGTGCAAATGATTCGAGGACATAAATTCTTTATTGCAAAACGATACCGCGACGTCTTCTTCGGGCGGGACAGGTAAAGTGGAAACTGCGGGTGTCGATATGGGATCAGGGATAGCTGAAGTCATTGATATGTTGTCACCGAATTCGCCCGATATCTCGGCATTGTCTTGCTCATCGGACAAATCTAAGGCAGGATTCGAAATAGCCGGCACTGTTACGTTATCGATAACCTCTTTGGCTATAGATGATCTGCGACGCTTGCCCATGTTCTGCAGTACGGCGAGTTTAAGGAACACTTCCTCTAACGATTCGGCACTGTATTGCTGGCGTAGCAATTGAGGCGACTCCTCAGCCAGCATGCGACCCCCACGCAATAAACCAATCTGTTGAAGAAATATTCAACCAAACCATGACTAAGTGTAAACACATACAATATGCACATAAATCACATTGATTAAGCGTGTGTGTAAGTCGCGCAAACACATATTCAAAAATGCTCTTATTCGCCTAACATACACACGCACGCACACACAAATATATGCATACGCTCAAATACACACTTACGCATTTACCCATAGCACATATAGGCTGACGTTCCAATTTCGAGTAAATGTTAGGCTTACATTGAATTATTGCCAAGTTTTATGAACTTTCGCTGACCTCTCATATTTTTTGCCAGAGTTGTTTTTCTTTTTTTTCCTCTTCTCATTCTTTTCTTTTTCTCTTGATTTTTGTTTTTTGTTTCCGTTGGTTATTGCATGTGTGTGTGTGTGTTCGAACATTTCAAAGCCTCAATAATCAAACTCGAAAGTACTTCTTTATACCCCTTCATATTTTACGACGCACATGCACACACACACACACACACACACACACACACACGCATTCAACCATACGAACAGCAAGAACTTTTAATCCCCAACATTGCGTTTCGCTCGACTCAAACTTATCTTGCCCTCTAATCAATACCGGACATTTTAACTGGTAGCAGGCGGAAATTGAGTTAATTGATTTATGTTCGAACATGACTAGACACAGCTTTATGTTTTTGCTTCTGCTTCTGCCACCAACACATGGAAATGAACACATTGTGCGCCTGAGTAGGTTAGGGAAACTGAAAAACTTTTCCTTTTGTTTTTGGTTTTTTTTTTTTTGTTTTTTCATTTTCTCGGTCTCCTTAAGGCTTGTGCCAAAACTTTTCATCAATACGCCTGTCGACGTACTCGATGCGATAAGTAGATATGGTTATATGTGTGTGTGATAGAATGTCTTTGATTGTGGCTTGTCATGACTTTTGTTTTTATTGAATGTGTATATATATCAAGAATAAGAATGAAAGAGAGAGGCAGAGAGGCAAAGGGAGATTTGGTAAAAATAACGTAAAAAAAAAAAAAAAAAATTCACTTTTCTGTTGTTGTCAGCTGTTGCTGCTTACTTTGCCTTTCTTTATAATAATTATAACAAAATTTTGTCTACGTGTTACGAATTATGAAGTTTACTATTCTTATTAAATTGTAATTAGTGAACAATTGATAAACTTGCAGAGCCACCATAAGTGAAAGAAAATAATAATAATAATAATAATAATAAAAGTATTAAAAAAAATAATAATTAGATGCTGGACGCAAGAAAACCCTCGAAAGAAAACTTGAGATTAATTAATTTTCTGCTAGAAGTTAATAAGCAGCGCCATTAACACACCAGGTCTAAGGAGTTGAAAAAAAATTGACTTCAACTATCCGTCCGTCTAGGAACCACCAGCTCTAAGCAGTTGAAAAAAAAATTAACTTCAAGTATCCATCCGTCAAGGAAACTTTTTCATAAAACTCAAGGGTGACCTATTTTTCATCACGCTTCGTTCCTTCAATTTATGGGAATTTGATTTAAAGGCGTATTTTCAACTATGAAAAGAGAATCAAGTTCGCGAGAGGGTTAGGTAAGAGCTTTTCCGATTTAGTACATGCCACGTTAACTACAATTGATGAGTGATTGCAACTCTCGTATATATTGAATGCTCGATTGGTAGCGGCATGGCTGTTACCGATCGGACATAAACCCCTTAGACTATAACTACATGCTATCGCTCTTACTCCACTTCTTTCTCTCTAATCAACATGGTGTTCATGCGTTTCTGCTCATATTCAAAAAAAAAAAAAAAAAAAAAAATTATTTTCCATCGCGAATATTTATATAATGCATGCGTTGTGCTTTATGAGTAACAAGCGAAAAACAAGGAAAGCAAAAGTGTTTGTTACACACGCTTGCGGACGTGTTATAGGCGCTTTCTTTGCAATGTTTGGCTCCTCTTAAAATTCTCTTGAAAGTTTGTAGGCGATATCTTCATTATTGAGAACAAGAGAGTGTTTACCACAGATACTACACCGTTGCTCAGGCGGACAGACGCAAACATGAAGGCATTCGTGCATTCGCAATTTGAAACTGGCCAAGAATTTTATACTTTTTGGGGTTTTTAAAACAAGAAAAGTGAGAAAAAGTGAAACTACAGCACACTATGAGATTGAGTAGGCGTGACTGCTTTTTTTCATCGCTCACAAAATAAGCGTTACAAATTTTTGTACAATTATCTGCAATAGTTTATAAGTAAT